>CATIWK010249079.1:0-32531 GCA_949634005.1 Mallotus japonicus
TATACATGTATATAACTCTAATTCTATTAAATTATCGGTTCTAGTTTCGGTTCTTCGGTTCGGTACAATTCGGAGCGATTCGGGACGGATCTCGGTTCGGAGATTTCAAATTCTCCGGACCCGTCCCAATAAAAACTTTCGGGATGGTTCGGTTCGGAGAAAGTCAAATGGTCAACAGAGATTTTCGGTTCTGGAGATTTTCGGGACGGTTCGGGGTTCTCCAAGACCCATGCTCAGGCCTACCTGTAGTATCTCGCCATTAGCATATTAGTGACAAATTATATAACTTCGTTAAGTAATCGTACGTGGTAGATGACGTGTATGAGGGGATGATGTGACACACATGTGCAGATGATGAGGCGCTACGTCATCTGCCACATAGGATTACTTAATGAAATCACTAATTTGTCATTGAAGTGCTAACGATGGTGTACCACACCTAAGTGCAAAAAAGAAAAACCACAAGACACTTTTTTGTACTATATTAATCAAACATAATTAGTCAAAATTCAATTGATTTTGTATACATTATCTAAACCAAAATAATAATTTATTGCATTTTCAAATAATTTTATTTTTTAAATTTTAATAAAAATAATAAAATATAACAAAAATAAATTTAATTCATATCACCGGTCATCACATAAATCTAAATCAATTTAATATTAATCATTACAATATTTTTCATGCTAATATTGACTATAGTTGCATCTAACTCTATTGATTAAGAGAAATAGTAGTGATTGCCAATGAGATTTAGATCAAATAGTTTAAGTTAAAGTCTTAAAACCTTTCGAAGAGTTTTAGTTAATTAGTTTAATTATTGAAGATTAAGAGGAGTAGTAGTGACTGTCAATGAGATTTAAATCAAATAGTTTAAGATGAAGTCTTAAGACCTTTCAAAAAGTTTTAGGTAATTAGTTCAATTATTGAAGTTTCAAGAACCTAAGTCTAAACCTCATTCTCAAGGCAAAAGAAGAAGTGGAAATTTCAATTTGAACTAATTAATTGAAGCTCTTCAAAAGGTCTCAAGACCTCAGCCTAAATCTTTTGATTTAAACCTCATGCAATCACTAATATTTTCTTTGATCAATAGAGTTTGATACACTATACTCATTAGTCTACAAAATCAATTGAATTTTGATTAATTATATTCTATTAATATATGTACCAAAAAGTACCATGTTATTTTTCTTTTTTCACTTAGGTGACTTGTGGTACACAATCATTAATGACAAATTAATTAGTGATGTCATTAAGTAATCATACGTGGCATATGACATGGCGCCATATAATCTGCCACGTGTGTGCCACATCATTTGCCACGTAGAATTACTTAACGATATAATAGAATTTGTCACTAAAGTGCTAACGGTGAGGTAATTCAAGCCAACTAAGTAAAAAAAAAAAAAAAAAAAAACCTACATATCCATCATGCTAAAAGTGCTAAACTACAATGTACTTTTTTTTTTTTTTTTACTTTCCCCTAAATTTTATTTCTCATTGTAGCTGGTGATGGTTCAAAAAATTTGATCAATAAAAATATAGATATGTTTGTCATCTTCAAACATAAATTTAGTGAAACTTTATATAAATGGCGAGATTTTAAGCAATGCTCTGACTCTCAAATAAAAAAAAATTATTTTTTATTTTAGTATGAAATTAAAATAAAATTTAAAGAGATAAAAATTATTCAAGTTCAGTAAACTTCTAAATAAAAAAAAACAACTGTTTAATTTCTATTTTTCCACCATACTAAGCTAATCGTGTGCTTTTTTTTTTAAACATTGTCCTTATATTAAGACTTTTGAAGGGAGATTATGAGAGAAGTTGGGGATTGAAACCATAACTTCTATCAATATCTTAGCCCTACGATAGGATGGTAAATCATCCATTCTAGGCAGACTAGGCTACTTTTTTAATCATGTTAAGAAAAATATAAAATGTATAAAATATTAATTTTTTTCTTCAAAAAAAATAAACAATTTAATTTCTAAGTTAAATTTAAAATAAAAAATTTAATCAATAATGTATGTGCAAATAACTATGTAGCTCATCAAAATCACATCCTTATTGTACCATTTAGAAATTCTCAAGTTAATTAAGTTAACAGCTCAATTAAGTGTTAATAATCAAAAGAACTCATAACTAATGATTATATTAATAAACTTGCATGTTTATCCATAAGAAGGGGTTATATGGTTGTATATATATATGAAGGATAGTTAACTAGATAATATCAATCATAAATAGCTAATAAGTTATAGTCTGAAGCAATAGGTCAAAGGTTGAACTATAGCCAGACAAATAATTTACCAATAAAAGGAGTGGAAGAATGGCCTGGTCAAATTAGCTATAACAAGTAAACGTAGGAGAAGCACAAAATTCAAGTTTGTTAAGGTAGTTTTTTTCCTTTTGTTTTTTGATGGATTTTACATGGGTTTGCAGCTCCAATTGCATAGGAAGAGAGAGAGAGAGAGAGACTAGCTAATTGGGTTAGCTTCTTTCTGCTGCCTTCATTTTTTGCTCCTTTCAACACAACTTTTATACCACTTTAGTTTCTTTTGGTGCCTTTCAGGGTGGTCTTGGTGGGTGGCAGTGCTGGAGGTGCCAACTTTCTTGGCATCATACAGACACAGACACATAGGTATACATACGTATATAATTCTTTCTATACACTACGTTTTGAAATCATTTATAAATGGCTCTTGTGCCTCCTGATGATGCCTTTCAACTCGTAAATGGCACTGCTGTAGCCATTGACAAGGATAAGAACAGCCAACATGCTGTTAGATGGGCTATTGATCATCTTATAATCAATAATCCTGTTATCATCCTTATTCATGTTAGACACAAGAACCATCAAAATCGTAGGTACCCTCCCTCATTTCTTATTTATTTATTTACTTTTCGTCGAGTTGCATGTCTCGCAATGCAGGAGGTCAGAGTTTAATATATTAAAGAAAGAAATGTTCCTGATATATATTTTTTTATGACTTTGATATCCTCTGCAGATGCTCCCAATGGAAATGATGCTGATTTTGATGAGGTGCAACAGCTTTTCGTTCCTTTCCGTGGATATTGTGCTCGCAAAGGGGTCCGTAAGTTTATCTTTGTCATTTGAATCCTGCAGACATTGTCAAGAGGTGTAAATAATGTAAAAATATGAGCAGATGCTTAATTAACAATAGTGTTCGTTGTCAAATTCAGGTTCAGTTGAAAGAGATTGTACTGGATGATACTGATGTTGCACGAGCAATTCTTGAATATATCAGCAAAAATTTCCTTGGAAGTATTGCTGTTGGTGCTTCAACAAGAAATGCTCTTACCAGGTTTCTTTCTGTTAGAAACTGTTCTTCGATCACATTCTTAGGAGGTTTAAAAAGCATGAATCTGACAGGAACATATGATGCTATGATTGCACAGGAAATTCAAGAACCAAGATGTACCGACTAGCTTAATAAAATCTTCACCAGATTTTTGTTCTGTTTATGTAATTTCAAAAGGAAAGATAGCATCTGTGCGAACAGCGCAGCGGCCTGCTAATAATCCTCCCCTTCCACCAAAGGTATCAACTCTTCCAGCTCCTCCAGGGATTCCAGCTCCTCCATCTCCAACTCCAACTCCACATGATCATTCTGATCATCACGATGATGGAATTAGGTGAGATAGTTTGCTCCAAATGTGTAAAACTGTTAAAGAGATTATTGTATGATCAGCATCTTAATGTTAGATTTTGATGTTTTGGTTAAACCAGAGGACACGTTGCGAAAGCATATTTCAGAAATCAAGGATCAGAAAGATTTCCTTATGAAAAAGGCAATGATTCTATTAGAGGGCAACAGCGCGACAGAATCAGAAGTCCATCCAATATTTCATTGGATAACATTGACATTTCTTTCCCAGGAGGAGCAATGCCAAGAATCTCAACTAGCCGCGATACTATATGTGAAGATCATGATATTTTTTCTTCATTAGGATCCATGGACATTATGGGCCAAACTCCAGAATTTGGAACTATGTCACCCAGAGAACTTGCTGCTGCACAAGCTACAGTAAGAAAAAATTAATTCTAAATAGTACATGCCATTTCGTTTTTTGTAGGATGCATAATTCATTCATAAGCTGATGGAATATGAAATGCAGCGAGACATAGAAGCCGAGATGAGAAGATTGAAGCTTGAACTTAAGCAGACGATAGATATGTATAGTACAGCTTGCAGAGAAGCACTTAACGCCAAAAAGAAGGTATAATCTTATACCATGCCTACTTGTTGATTGTTTGCGAATCATCAAAAGCTTTAACTCTGAATGTTCTGCATCCAGGCTAATGAGCTACATCAATGGAAAATGGAGGAGGTTCGTAGATTTGAGGAGGCTAGGCTTGCTGAAGAGGCAGCTCGTGCCATTGCAGAAATGGAGAAGGCCAAGTGCAAAGCTGCTATGGAAGCAGCTGAGAAAGCACAGAAGCTAGCAGAAATAGAAGCACAGAAAAGAAAATATGCAGAGTTGAAAGCTAAGCGAGAAGCAGAAGAGAAGAATCGTGCATTGTCTGCTTTGGCACATAATGATGTTCGATACAGGAAATACACTATTGAAGAGATAGAAGATGCTACAGACAAATTCTCACAATCAAATAAAATTGGTGAAGGTGGATATGGACCTGTGTACAGAGGCAGACTAGATCACACAGCAGTTGCTATCAAGGTTTTAAGACCTGATGCTGCTCAAGGGAAGAAACAGTTCCAACAGGAGGTAAGATGCCTCGAAATTTCTGTCAGGATTATGTCATGCATAACTTACAGGATTCAGATAATAAATACTGTCTGTAATGTCTAGGTTGAGGTTCTGAGCTGCATAAGACATCCAAACATGGTACTTCTTCTTGGTGCCTGTCCAGAGTATGGATGCTTGGTATATGAATACATGGACAATGGCAGCTTGGAAGATAGGTTGCTTCGAAGAGACAACACGCCTCCGATTCCATGGAAAAAGAGATTCAAGATAGCTTCAGAGATCGCAACTGCACTTCTCTTCCTGCATCAAGCAAAGCCAGAGCCCCTAGTCCACCGAGACCTTAAACCAGCTAACATCCTCTTAGACCGCAACTTTGTAAGCAAGATCAGTGATGTTGGGCTAGCACGGTTAGTCCCACCATCAGTAGCTGATACGGTTACACAATATCACTTGACTTCAGCTGCGGGTACTTTTTGTTACATAGATCCTGAGTATCAACAAACAGGGATGTTAACTACACGATCGGACATATACTCATTGGGAATACTGTTGCTTCAAGTTATCACTGCCAAGCCTCCAATGGGTCTTGCTCACCATGTGACTAAGGCTATCGAAAGAGGAACATTCCAAGAGATGCTTGACCCCTCAGTCACAGACTGGCCAGTTGAAGAAGCATTATACTTTGCTAAGTTAGCATTGAAATGTGCGGAATTAAGAAAGAAGGACAGGCCTAGTCTTGGAACAGTTATAGTGCCAGAGCTCAGCAGGTTGAGAGATCTTGGAAAGAACATTGATCCACACGGTACAAGTGATCGTCATCGAAATCATGCTCGCAGCAGTAGAAGTCGTAGTCGCAGCCCTCTACCGCATTCTTCCCCAATTGTACATCCAAGGATGTCAAGTGTAAATCAGGTTTGCCACTAGTTTATCAACATTGCATACCAATCTTGATCATTCATCATCATTGCATACCAATCTTGATCACGCATTTCAATTTTAATCAATGTGTTGATTAACTATAGGAAGCGATACAAGGAATATCCGAGGGAGTAGCATCACCTAAAGTAAAAGAAGATGAAAGTGGTGCAAGCTGACATACGTAACAGAATCAATACATACTGGAAAGATTGATAAACAAAAAGGGTAGAGGTGTCTAAAAAGAAGAAAAAAAAAAAGGGAGTTGAAGGGTGCAGATCAGTTGAGTACCAGGTTTAATATTAACGAAAACTAGTAAGATGTATGTATATCAGAAGCAATGGAAAACAAGAACTAAAAATATCTTCAGACTCAGCTTCAGGTTCTTGTAAAAATTATTGTGCTGCAAGCACGTCAGATAGTAATTTTGTTAACAACTTTGTACATCTTAAAGTTCCTAAATTTTTTCCTATATTCAGATGACTCTTTAGAGAACTTGAGTAGTGCAATTTTTTCTTTTTGCTATCAGATGAGATGAGCATGTTACCTCCTTTGTGGTTGCATAATGGATGTCAAAATCAAAAGATTCAAAATGATATATGATTCTGCTCTCTTTCATCTCATGATTGATACAAAGATTAGACATGCTTCATGTCATTACCTGAAAATTATATATAGATAACAAAAGAAAAAGGACAAGAAATGTCATCTCTAGTGGTAAATTCTAATGACTTCTAACACTAGTAATAATTAACAACATGCTTTTCTAGCTAATTACTACAGCAACAAAGAAATGAAATCACCCCTTTTCATCTTCAAGCTAAATTAAGAAAACCAAAATTTAATTTTCACAGTAAATCCAAAACTAAAGTTAAGCATTAATAGTATTATGCAGTACAGTGCTTGAATTTTATTATTATCAATTTGTAAAATTGCATTTTATCTGATTTAAAATAAAAAAAACTATTACTGTTGTATAATCTATCAATATTTTAATCATTTAACTTCTTTATTAATCAGTAATTAATATTATTACAAAAGATTAATTACAAAATGATTATTTAGTGGATTATTAATAATTAAATATCCAAAATTAAGCAATACCTATTAGTTAATACATTGAGTGGGAAAGAAGATTCAGAAGCCCTCCATGAAAAGAAAGGCATAAAGAAATTGACAGAAAGCAAAGAGCGAATTGGAATCCACAAAGTGTGGATTATGTTTGGAGAAAGGTATTTGAAAAAGTAGGAATGTAATTGTCAAACAAGTTTTGCCTAGGATTCTTTCCCCCATGAAAAATGCAAATGAAGGATGTATAAAACTACAACAACATAGGTACAAACTTCAAAGGGATAGAATTATTTACCAAAATTTCTTGACATTTGGAAGTGCTTGGGACCCATAACTGTTCCTTCATGACTATAATGTCCATGCGAAGATCAATAAATCTTTGAATTTAAAGCTTCTAAATGGGGACACGTTCTTTCAAAGATCAACTAAAAAACTTAAAAAGTCAAGGTGATTTCTTGGTCTCTATGGGTCCAGTAATGTGTGCTTTGTGCATCCACACTGGCATCCATCACCATTATCACAGGAGGATTAAAAAAATGTACCATAGTTCATTATTAAAGCAATCTACATCACCTTATAATTAATTTTAAATGATTGATGTTATTGGTAGTGGTACTCATAAGCACTAAAAAGATAATTTTTTTTTATTAAAATTATAAATATAGCTTCATATGCAGATAAAAGGAAATGGTGCAAAAAATTCCTATAAATATTGGTATAAATCATTAGCCTTAATTTTTATACTAATGGCCTTAAATTCCGGCACTTGTCTGTGTTGAAAGGAGAGGGTTACACCTTAATCATGATTGTCCTTTTCAACATCCATTTGACACTAGGTAAACTTAAGGGCAATTTTGGGTATTGTATGCATGCTGTTGAATTAAATATGATTTATGTAGTTAGTAACAATATGAATTGTAATATTTATATAGGACATCATTCTTTCCCATTTGCATGTCCATACATATAATTTTAATAAAAAAAATTATATTTTAATGATTATAAATGTCATTACCAGTTACATTTACCATATTCTATTAAATATTTACCACAGGCATTACTTAATTATTTAGCCCTCTATTAATCAAAGACTAGATGTGGAAGTAATCGGTACTCTTTACAGCAATACATCACTAGACATTAAAAGAAGCATCTAAAACTAACTTTTTGTTTCTTTGTTTTCAAAAACCATCCACCTATAAGCTTCATTTTTGGCTGTCTTTAAAGCCAAAAACTAACATCTCAAAGCCTGCTGCATGGTTCTTTCAAAGCCAATGCAAAAATGAGTTATGTCAAAGGTTTATCATCTCCAAGAAGAAGATGGTGTGTGTTGCTATGGAAGTTAGGAATAATGGGTATGATCCTACTGGCTAGAGTAAACTCTGAGGATGATAATGATGATCAAAGGGCTGCAGCTGGGTTGCTATGCATAAGTGATTGTTCTACTTGTCCAGTCATATGTTCACCACCACCTCCAGGGTCACATTATTATCAACCTCCACCATCACACCACTCTCCACCTCCTCAATCTCACTATCATTCCCCACCACCACCACCACCACCATCACCGCCGCCGCCACGATCAAAATCTTCTCCCCCACCACTAGAATCGCCATCATGGTATCCTTCATGGGGTATTCCTCCTCCACCTCCTTCTGGCTATTATCATCCACCTAATGCAAAAACACCACCTATGGAAGGACAGTACCCTTACCCTTACTACTACTACTATTCCTCCAAAGCCTCTTATGTTTCTCTTCCTCTTCATGCTTCCATTTTCTTTTCATTTGTTTTGTTTCATGTTGTGTACTTTTGTTGTTGAGAAGCTAATTACTATGTACATTTGTAAGTTGAGTTTGCTAATATACAGACTAAAGAGTTTGATGTTCACATATAGAATAGTGGAGAGGGGACAAAGATACAATTATTGCTTAATTATGGTTCTTCATTAATTAATTTCATGTGTACCATGATGTTTGACATGAATAAAACTTCTCTTTTTGTTTGTTAATTATTTTTGTACAGTCGAAAATTGAATAATTAAATGGTATAATTTTTTTAAAATATTTATAAATTAATGTATAATTATACTAGCACAGCTTTGATCAAATGACGCAAATGACCATTAGTACTTTCGAGTCCTCCTCTCCATCCCATTTGTACTAGAAAAAAAAAAAAAAAAAAACACACGTATATGATCGTCCCTTCAATTTTGTTTGCGGTAAATTTGCAAGTGGAGCATTGGACTCCATTTTTCGGTTCATAGATCAAACTAAGATGAGCTTAATACAACATCATACTTAAACTCGCAACAACATCATGTAAATAAAAATTATTAATATCACTAAATTTTATATGTGATTACTGAAAATTAATTAAATAGTCTAATGGCAAAAAAAATTTCATGGCCTTAATAAAAACTGTTTATTTGAAATTAAATATTTAAATGCTTCTAGTCATAAACAATTGATATTGTTGTTAAAAAAAATAGACATTGGATAAGAATATATAGTGTTGTGTATATTTTTGTGAAAACTAGTTGCTTCTCTACGTCGCCGTTTCGAATCGTAATTATATCTTAAAAATGATCGAACGGCCAGAATTGTTGGATGAATGTAATTACAATTAAGTGGGGCCAAAAGAAACAGACAACCTACTCCTCAGAGCCAACCGGAGCGGCAACTCTAAACTCACCCGCGCGACCACATTCTGTCTCCAGATCTGAAAAAACAAAACAAAACAAAACAAAACAAAAAAATACAGAAAACGCAGCAAACCAGATCGTTCGCATTTCTCTAAAAACTATCCAAAGATCCAAGCTCTAATAAACCCTAATTTACACTACTCACTAAAGATGGATGTAGAAAATGGAGACGACACATCAACGATGGCGAGCCTTCTCCCGCTCGCTTCCGTCTCACAACAGCCTTACGTCTCTGAGCTTCTCTCTTTCACTCTCGATCGCCTCCACAAAGTATAATTTTACTTTAAAATTTCCGTTATTGTTTGTTCGGTAATATTTGTGTTTTTTTGAACTGTTGTTTTTGTTTTTATCGGAAGGAACCAGAGTTACTGCGAGTTGATGCGGAGAGAATTCAGAGGCAGATGCAGGAAGTAGCGGTGGGAAATTACCGTGCGTTTATTGCTGCTGCTGATGCTTTGCTTGCTATTAGAGAAGAAGTCTCTTCTATCGATAAACATCTTGAATCTCTGGTAATGATAATGTCCGTTTTTATTGCATTTGTTAGCTGAAATTTTAATTCTATTTCAGTTAATTCTCCTGTTTGGATGGGGGATAGTTTCCGGAAATGAAAGCATGCCAGAAAATGGCATGATTTTGCAAGTTATTCGATTCATATGATTTGTCAGCGCCAAACAAGGCCTAACCGATTAAATCAGAAGCTCTTTGGGATTTATTCTTCTTTACTTGAATGTGATGTTGATTTATTTACACTTTTTTGCTGGAAGGTTTAGCTACATTTTATTGGAACTGTGAAAGAGTGCAATAAATTTGCCCAACTTGATTTTAAGAATTTAGCAAATCAATATGCATTGATGTTTGGTCTTTTTCTTCCATTGGCAGATAACTGAGATCCCAAAATTGACATCTGGTTGCACAGGGTTCGTTGAATCTGCGGAACATATTTTAGAGGAGAGAAAGATGAACCAAAAATTGCTAGCTAACCATAGTACATTACTTGATTTGCTTGAGATTCCTCAACTTATGGACACGTATGTGCTTTTACTAAATTCTTCAGTGTCATATATATATTATTTTAATAATTTACTCAATCAACTATGAAAATCTATTTAGAGGCCTGAAGGTGTTGGGCTTTTGAGCATGGAATCGAGAATTTTATGTCGTAATAGAATAAATTATGTAAGTAGCTTCACTTGTACCTATCATTTTGCAGATGTGTAAGGAATGGAAATTATGATGAAGCTCTCGACTTAGAAGCATTTGTTTGCAAACTTTCAACCATGCACCCTAAGTAAGTGATGCACATGTTTTTTTCCTTCCAATTGATATTACGTTGTCATTGAGTTTGTGGAAGCCAGTTTACTCATATTTGTTTCTCTATTCATCCTCACAGAATACCTGTCATTCAAGCGTTGGCTGCAGAAGTTAGGCAGACCACCCAATCTCTTTTGTCTCAGCTTCTCCAGAAACTTCGATCTAATATCCAGGTATTACAATAACTATTTTGAGTTTTGACAATTAGATGCCTCTTGATATACTTATGTTGCTTGGGCTGGGATTTTTTTTTTTTTTTTTTTGAACAACCTGGGCTGGGATTTTATGAATGCATTTGTTTGTCTCTATATATTGCAGTTACCTGAATGCCTTCGAATTATTGGATATTTGCGTCGAATAGGAGTATTCAGCGAGTATGAGATGCGTCTACAGGTAATCTCACAAATGCTTTTTATGCTTATTGTACTTTTGTGATGCTAGAAATGCTGGTAATATTATTTGAACTTCCATCAAACTTGCTGTAAAGACATTCAAGTTTCTTGTATTCTTTCTTTGGTAGACATTTGATATTCCTCTAATTGATCAGATTAATTTGTGTTTCAGTTTCTCAGATGTCGAGAGGCATGGCTTACTGGTATTCTTGAGGATTTGGACCAGCGAAGTGCTTATGAATACTTGAAAGGGATGATAAACTGCCACAGAATGCATCTTTTTGATGTTGTTAACCAATATCGAGCAATATTTGCTGACGACACATCAGGAAGTGAAGAAAATTATGATGGTGGACTTCTTTTTAGTTGGGCTATGCATCAGGTCACTGCACACCTTAAAACTCTTAAGGTCATGCTCCCAAAGATAACTGAGGGTGGGTCTCTGTCAAATATTCTGGACCAGTGCATGGTGAGACACTTCAATATTTTGCATATATTGCTGTTCTTTTTTCTTCAAGCTTTTAATAGGAGGTTCACTTGCATTGATCTCTAATAAATTTAGGAATTCAGAAGTAATCTTATTTGGGAACTCATAAAATCCTTTTTGTGTTTGTTTGTGGAAAACTGAATAAAAGCTTGTATTTTTAAACACGACTAATTTTCAGGAGTACCACTTTTTCCATAATATCAGCAATTGTTGTTACTGTCTTATTTAAGTTATAGAGAAATTGTCTGCATCTCACATCTTGCATCCTTGCTTCCCTCACCTGCTCCCATGTGCTGTTGGGGCATGGGAGATCTGCTGAATATGAAGTAAACCTGAGTTTATTTAGAGATTATTTGACATTGTGCTGCAGTCAGAATTTGATCACATTGCTATTTATTTGTGTTATTGACAGTATTGTGCAATGGGACTTTGTTGGGTTGGCCTGGATTTCCGGGGCTTGCTTCCACCACTTTTTGAAGAGTAAACATAAATCTTTAGAGCTTTTTACCTTTCTTTTTTTTTTTTTAAAAAAAAAATTACAGTTCAGAAAAGTTAGGTTTGGTTATTTTGCAGGGCTGTTCTCAATTTATTCACAAAGAATATGAGTACAGCTGTTGAAAATTTTCAGGTATATGGCAATTCATGTTGTGGTTCTATCTTGAATATTTTTCCTGTCCTCTACATGAATAAGTTATTTTGGAATTCAGTTTCTATCTGGCTAGCTGTCAGTTGATTAATGACATTTAACTTGATGTTTTTGTTTCCAGTTAGTTCTGGATTCACATCGCTGGGTTCCACTACCAGCAGTTGGCTTTCCAACTAATAGTGCTAACAATGAAAACCAAGAGGATGTGACTCCACCATCTTATTTAATGGAACATCCACCTCTTGCAGTGTTTGTTAATGGTAAGTTTGATGTATGTTCTTTGACCTCTTTGTCTTCATGTCTGAATTTTGGATATTGCTATTCATCTGATGTGTGTCACTCATATCATATATTCAAGTCTCTAATGATATGTGATAGTTTGTAAATTAATCTTTGATGGAACATTATTCATTTGGAGACTGAATTTGCTGACATTTTAATTTAGATATCTGATATGATGGACACAAGGCAGATCGTTGATTATTTTTGTAGTTGCAGGAAACAGCTGTCTAGTGTTGCGCTGGATTAATGAATTTTTTTGGCATTAACTGATGTGTTGGTGCTCTAGGTGTATCTGCTGCAATGAACGAGCTACGTCCTTGTGCCCCATTAAGTTTGAAACTTGTACTTGCTCAAGAGTTGATTAAGGGATTGAAGGCCGTTTCTGACTCCTTATTAAGATACAATGCAACTCGGATGCTCAGAGAAAATGAATCTGGACTTTTCCTCGCGCTGTGCCGATCTTTCATAGAGGTGATTTTTCTTAATAACTTGGTTCTGGACTTGGTATATTTGAGTGCCTTTAACTAACTTTGCATTCATACATGCTCCTCCTCTTCTTATCTGTAGGTGGCTTTCCCACATTGCGCTACATGCTTTGGTCGCTGTTACCCTGGGGGCTCTGCTCTTATTATGGATGCTACGAATTTATATGATGGTATTGGCCGCCTATTGGCAACCTCACCCGCAAGAGGACTCCCAAAACCAGTCAATAACCAGGAGGAAAAGAACATAACAGAAAATGGGGAGCTGCCTGTTACGGAAAATGGGGTTACTACAGATGTTGAACAAACACAGGGCAGCAATCGTGATGAAAAGGAGCAGAAAGACTCCACTGTACAAACAGATGAAAAGCAAACTGATGCATGAAACATCAGATCATAATATACTCCCATAAAAAGAAGATCCTAGTAGAGAACCACCATTAATTTTGTAGTTCATCCCATTCCTTTTTTTTTATTTTTTCTAGTCGCATTCAACCATTCCTACTATCCTCCTGTCAAATGATTTTTACTAAAATTCTTTTTTATACTGTTGAGATGTACGAGAGAGAGAGAGAGAGAGAGAGAGAGAGAGAGAGAGAGTGTGTTTTTCGGGGAGAGTTGGATGTAGATGTAATATAGCAAAAGGCCTTTTAAAAGGTTATTCTTGTGTAATATACTGAACAATGCACATTGTTTTTTATCCTCTGTTATTGTTAACATCAATACATACAAGTCATGAAACACTTCAAATATTTGACTAGATGGTCATTTGCGTTGTGTAGGATTGTAACATCCTTGTTTGTATTGTGGATGATCTAAGCCGGATCAAATTCTCTTATTTAAAAAAAACTTACCAAAGAAGTGTGAAATTATCTTTTAAACTAGGCTGAAATTTATCCATCCATAGTAAAACTGAGAATAGTACAGAACAGAAGTTCCAAACCGTTATGTCTGCATTTTATTTTTTTCGGCGCCGTTTGGATATTTGTGCTGCAGACACAGTATCAAAAACCCTAAAACCCCATTGTGTTCAGCTCTCTCGCGGGAAAGCTGCTTCTAGTTCTACAATGGCAAATACTGCGCGAGATAGTTCACAAGAACAAGAACAACAACCATCACAGAAGTTGCAAATTTACTCTTCTATTGCAGCCAACACCGGAGTAGTAACAGCTTTTTGGAAAGGTCACTTTTTCTCTCTCCTTCTCTTCTATCTCTCAGATTTTGCACACAAAATAATCACATTTAATTTGACAGAGAAGTACGAAAGAGATGCGAAGAAGTATTGGGATATCTTCTACAAGAGGCATCAAGACAAAGTAATCGAATCAAATGTTCCAATTTTTTCCCCTTTTTTAACCTAATTGTAATTGTTAACACGGAACATGGTTTATTTTGTTCAATTGTTGTTCTTCAGTTTTTCAAGGATCGGCATTACTTGGACAAGGAATGGGGCCAGTATTTTAGAGTGAGTACTGAGACAAGAAGATTACTGCTGCTTGTTTAAGTTCTTAGTTCTGTGAATTTTTAAATTTGTTGACTTGATCGATCGTTTTCAGGGAGCCGAGAGGAAAGTCATTTTGGAGGTATGGTGGATGTGTTCCTCCTAGTATTGTGCTGTTTTTGGTTACTGACGAGTTGTGCTGATGAACAGGTTGGTTGTGGAGTTGGGAACACCATCTTTCCTCTGGTTGCAACCTACCCTCATATTTTTGTTCATGCTTGTGATTTCTCACCGCGTGCTGTTAACTTGGTTAAGGTCTGCCTTGCTGATCCTTTGCAACTATTGTTGATTTAGCAGTCGAAAATTTTCATCTTCCCTTTTTCTCTCTTAATCTTGATGCAACAACATGAATCTTGGGACTATTGGTTTTGCCATTTCTATGTGCAGTAAGAGCTTTAGGATTGTTATATGTTAAAGTTTTAAAGGAAGGTTTAGTGTATAAAAGATATTTATTTCTTTCTTCTTTTGGCTTAATGTTCCAATTTTAGTGAAACTTGTATCTGTTTTATGATTCCTTTTACCACACTTGAGGTTATGCCACATCTTTTTAAGTGATAAAGAATGGTCATCTGTACAGTGTAGGATGACATCTGCTATTTAGTCCTCTTCTAAATTAGGTTTGAGAAGTTCTCATGCATTCTGGGAGATCTAACCTTGATCTTGTTCATTTTATTCAGCCATTTTTTCCTTTCCCAGGTATGTTCTGTGTTCAGTTTAGTTATGCATTTCTTTTGCTTGTTGCAGATGCATAAAGACTTCAATGACCACCATTTTAATGCATTTGCATGTGATCTGACCGTTGATGACTTGAGCAAGGAGATTTCACCATATTCAATTGATATTGTGACAATGGTATTTGATTCATTGACGAGGTTTTCATGATTCTTTTGGCATCAATTTAATGCAGCTTGTTAATGTTAATTGCTGTCCAACTTACTTTGTTATTTTAGTTATTTGCTCTTACCCTGGTGCCTTAACTTATTAATTTTGCCTGCCTCACTTTATTTAGCAGTCTGACCTTTTAAGCAGATATTTGTCTTATCTGCAGTTTCTCCTGAGAAGATGCCTCTAGTATTGCAGAATATCAAGAAAGTTCTCAAGGTAAATAGTCATTGTAATTATAACTGTAAATTGCATCAGAGATATATCTCTCTGCTAAAGTAAATTTTAGATGATTCAACTTTTAACTTTCTTCTGTTTCCAGCCAAATGGTTATGTGCTATTTCGCGACTATGCTGTAGGCGACCTGGCTCAGGTTAATTTGCAGTTTCATTGTTACTTTATTTCTGCATAATTGGTTGATGCTGAAATCTCTATGTGCCAAGTTTCGTTGACCAACATGCTGCCTGTGTGCTGTGATCCAACCTTATGTATTATTATTTTTTTCATTTTTCCGTTAAATGATATTATGTACCCAGAGCATGGACTTATGGACATGAATACACAATAGTGGTTATTTATCCAGCCAGTTACTTTAACTGGGCAATTTGAGTGTGGTTATAGAGGTTTAAAAGCCAAAATTTTGACAACAATTTAATATATGCCCATTAAATTCTGCAGATAGGATAGTGTTCCAGGAGATTTTCCTTATATTATAATATTAAGCTATTTGTTTGAAATACGGCGAGCTACAACATTTGACCCCAGTAATTTAAAATTATTTCACCTTTAACTTTATCATATATTTAAATGTCTGTTGTTACTTGTAGTCCTTATATATAGTCATCTGTTTCTATTGTATGAGCAGGAAAGATTCACCTGCAAGGATCAAAAGATTAGTGAAAACTTTTATGTGAGGGGTGATGGCACTGTAAGTTTTATATTTATAATACATGATTTATTGTTTTAGGTCTCATTGGGGTACCGCCCGCCAGAAATTAAGGATTGGGACTGTTCGGACATTCAATTCTCATCCTCTTATACTATGCTCATGTATGGATACAGATATCAAGCAAAACTTTTTCTTGCTTGGTTTTTCTTACTGTGTCCTTGCTTTTTTTGTTGCATAACACCTCAATGAGATTGAATGCTGATTCCTAATTCTAATCTCTAATCTCAGTAGCCAAGCAGGAGCAGGGCCTTAGTAATTTGATTTTTTTTTTTTTTTTTAAATTAGTCATCATTACATGTGGTCTTTGCCCTTTACTCTTTCAGCGTGCTTTTTATTTCTCAAATGACTTCTTGACAAGCTTATTTAAAGACAATGGATTTGATGTTGAAGAAATTGGTTTGTGTTGCAAGCAAGTGGAGAATCGGTCACGTGAATTAGTAATGAATAGGTAATTGATGAAAGACATGGAGGATGGGAAAGAATTCTTTTAGCAAGTCATTCCTTTTACTCAGGGCAGCAATACACCTTCTATTCTATGTAATATGTTTTAATGCCATCTAAGGTGCAATTGCCATTTCTGATTTTAGGCGTTGGATCCAAGCTGTATTCCGACTTTCAGACACTTTGAACTCTTCTTCTAGTAGAAGTGCAGAGATCAACAAGGACCTCCTTGGTCAAGACAATGTTGAGCTGAAGGTCAAGGAATGTATTCCAAAAGAAACTCTGAGTAATGTTGAGGTTGACATGTCCGAGGGCTTGGCAGCTGAAATGTTCGGAATTTTGCCTTCCCATGACAGAGAGGTAAATTTTGACCACACTTCAAATTTTTGGAGATCTTACCCATGCAGCCGGATTTTATCCTATTTTGTTGATTGTTGTTATGGTAGTAATGCTTGATTAGCTTTTTGCTGGTTTTTCAGTGTCTTTCCTTTTCATAATGTATAAAGAAATTAAGATATTTTTTTGAAGATATTGAATGTATCTCTTTTTTTTTTTTTAATAATTTCAACAATAGGTCATTGAGATTAAACTGGGAGACCAGAGTTTTAAGATTAACGTTCTGTCCAAAGAATACCAGCACACATGTAAATCCACAGGCTTGATGCTCTGGGAATCAGCTCGCATGATGGCTTCTTTGCTGGCAAGAAATCCAACTATCATCAAAAGGAAAAAGGTGTTAGAGTTGGGATGTGGATGTGGAGGCATATGCTCTATGGTTGCTGCTGAATCAGCTGACATTGTAGTTGCCACTGATGGAGATACAAAAGCACTGGAACTGCTGTCGCAGAATGTTGCTTCTAATGTTAGACTGTCATCCCTTGCAAAACTAATTGTGAAGAGACTAGAGTGGGGAAATAAAGAACATATACAAACCATCAAGGAACTCAGTTCTGGAGGATTCGATGTCATAATAGGCACTGATGTAACTTATGTTTCGGAAGCTATTTTGCCCTTATTTGCTAGTGCAAAAGAACTGATGAATTCCGGCCATAATAGAGAAGATGACAAACCTGCACTCATTCTTTGCCACGTGGTGCGCCGAGTTGATGAATCATACATACTCTCATGCGCATCTCAGTTTGGTTTTGGGCTGATTGATAAGTGGCCATCAGAAATCTCTGTTAATCCACCTCAACGCATCATTAGCTCTTGGTTTCCAAAGGATGGCTGTGAGGAGTTCATCCCAAGTTCAGCATTGAATATCATGTATTTCCACATGCAGTAAAAAAATTTTTTGGTTCTGAGAAAATGAAATCCCTGCAACATGTTTTAGTTTGGTCACTTTTGTACGGATTTGCTCGTATTTTCTATTGAGGAAACTGATATGCTAAACAGCAGAATTGACACTAAAATGCTAATTCATTTTGGCAGAAAGACTTGCTCGCCATCTATGCTTTTCTCAACTTTGTTTTGCTCATTCTTTAACCTTCTCTCTCTTTTGTTTTCCCCTGAAAAACAGAAAACAAAGAGAATTTCCACTTACAAATAATGTAAATTTACAAATGCCTTCTTTTACTGATCTGATCAGACCAAAGACCCTGACTTGAGTTACAACTTAGAATTTAGTCCAACTTCGAAATCAAAATCGATAAACAGACAAACAGGTCAATGACATGCTTTACTGTCCAAATTGCCGATCTATACGAACAGCAAAAGCCATCCTTTTTTTCTTAAGGAACTCGTGGCTTTTAAAATATCGTTTTCCTCTATTGATACTTGACAATGATTTTTATTTTTATTTTATTTTTTATTTCAATTGTATCCAAAACTCAAATAGCATGCATGATGGTTAGATGAAAAAACAAAAATAAAAAAAACTACAAAATCAAATGAAAACCATAATTTTTTTTTTAAAAAAACTACATTCAGGAAGTAGGGAAGGAGGTGGGAGGTGGGGATTGAGCCGCAATCCCACAGGCACCTGTATGGTGCCTCCATTGCTTAGAGGTGCTGCCAATCAAAACCATAAAATTAGACTAACAAAATATGGTTAATTAAATAATTTGGTTGAACATATGGTTTAAATTTCATTTATTTTTTTTTAATTTTTCATGTGATTTTTTTTAATTCAGAAAGTATATGTTAATTAACCAATATATATATATACACATACATACATACATACTAGTAAACAACCACTAGCTTCACACGAGAACAAAAAATTTTTTAGACTTGTGATATATAGTAAATAAACTATTAAATTATTATTATTATTAAATAAAAGTTTTAAAAATAACAACAGTGTTATTTATTTATAACAGTTTGATATTAACTTAATATAGTTATCATTCATTACAATTTTGATAAATTTTTTATTTAAATAATTATATGATATTCCTTCAATATTTTTTATAATTAATTTTTCTCAACTCTAGAACTAATTTCATACAAAAAATATTATGGTCATAATTAAGCATAAGATAATAAAAAAGCGTTAGTTATTTTTTAATAAAAAATTCAAAAATAATAAAAGTTATATTTTCTTTATATAATAATTTAAATATTACAATTCTATTAAATTTATAATTTATTACAATTTTAATAAATTATTTTAATATTAATACTTTTATTTAAGTAAAAATTAATTTAATGCAATTTTTTTAAGTTCAACTAATATTTTTTGAAATTAGTTGATCTAACTGAGGAGAATTCAAATCTTTTTGTTTTGGATCTTGAATGCAAGAAGAAAACATATGAGACATTTATAACACACTTAGTTACACAATCTCCCAATGTTAGAGAGTTTATCTATATGGGGCCGAAACCAGATCAGTCAAAATCGGGACTAAAACCGATAAAATTCGAAACCGGCTCGAACTGGGGGAGGGACCAGTTCCACTTCCCATGGAACCGGAATCTGAAGATTAAAAAAATAAATTTAACTTGTTGAATCGGAAAAGCAGGCCGAATCGAACCGGAACTGTCCTTAAATTAGGGTGGGGGCCGATTCTGGTTCGATTCCACCTAAGGTGGAACCGCTGGTTCACGAAACTTGGCCACCCCTAATATGGGCAGATCTAATTTTTTCGTCCCTTTACTGTTTGAATTATATTAATCATTGGAGGAGATCATATGGTTACTTTAACATTTAGAGCAAGTGATTTGTATCAAGATTAGGTGTTTGTAGTAATGCCTCATTGAAATTTATGAATTTCATCTGATTCTTAACCAGGTAATTAGATGTTGGTTTCATATTTATTCTTTGTTTGGGTTTCATAATGTTTTAACTAGAGTGTTGGTTTCATGTTAATTCTTTTTTAGGGTTTTGATAATGTTGATTTAAGTATTTCATAATCTTGATTTAATTTTGTTAAAAAATTGATATGTTAGATGGTTGGGAAGAAGAAGAATAAGGGTCATTTGAAATTAGTTGATCTAATTGAGGAGAATTCAAATCTTTTTGTTTTGGATCTTGAATGCAAGAAGAAAACATACGAGTCATTTATAACACACTTAGTTATCCAATCTCCCATTGTTAGAGAGTTTATTTATGGGCCCGGAACCAGACCGATCAAAATCGAGATCGAAACTTGTCAAATTCGAAATTCGCTCGAACTGGGGGAGGGACTGGTTCCACTTCCCATGGAACCGGAATCGGAAGATTAAAAAAATTAACTTGTTGAATCATAAAAACATGCCAAACCGAACAGGAATTAACCTTGAATCAGGGTGGGGGCCGATTCTGGTTCGGTTCCACCTTATGTGAAACCGTCGGTTCATGAACCTTGGCTACCCCTAATATGGGCAAATCCAATTTTTCTGTCCCTTTGTTGTTTGAGGAAAAGTAGCCAAATGATTATCACTTTCGTGTTTTCATAATTATATTAAGCATTGGAGGAGATCATAATGTTACTTTAACATTTAGAGCAAGTGATTTCTATCAAGATTAGGTGTATGTAGTAATGCCTCGTTGAAATTTATGAATTTCATCTGATTCTTAACCAGGTAACTAGATGCTGGTTTCATATTTATTCTTTGTTTGGGTTTCATAATGTTGTAACTAGAGTGTTGGTTTCATGTTAATTCTTTTTTAGGGTTTCATAATGTTGATTTAAGTGTTTCATAATCTTGATTTAATTTTGTTAAAAAAATTGATATGTTAGATGGTTGGGAAGAAGAAGAATAAGGGTCATTTGAAATTAGTTGATCTAACTGAGGAGAATTCAAATCTTTTTGTTTTGGATCTTGAATGCAAGAAGAAAACATATGAGGCATTTATAACGCACTTAGTTACACAATCTCCCATTGTTAGAGAGTTTATCTATATGGGCCCAGAACCAAACCGGTTAAAATCGGAACTAGAACAGGAAGCTGTCGAATTCGAAACCGACTTGAATTGGGGGAGGGACCAGTTCCACTTTTCATGGAACCGGAATCGGAAGATTAAAAAAAAGAAATTTTACTTGTTGAATCAGAAAAACAGGTTGAACCGAACCAAAACTGTCCTTGAATCGAGGTGGGGGCCGATTTTGGTTGCCGGTTCATGAACCTTGGCCACCCCTAATATGGGCAGATCCAATTTTTCTGTCCTTTTACTGTTTGAGGAAAAGTAGCCAAATGATGATTACTTTCATGTTTTCACAATTACATTAAGCATTGGAAGAGATCATATGGTTACTTTAACATTTAGAGCAAGTGATTTGTATCAATATTAGGTGTTTGTAGTAATGCCTCATTGAAATTTATGAATTTCATCTGATTCTTAACTAGGTAACTAGATGTTGGTTTCATATTTATTCTTTGTTTGGGTTTCATAATGTTGTAACTAGAGTGTTGGTTTCATGTTAATTCTTTTTTAGGGTTTCACAATGTTGATTTAAGTGTTTCATAATCTTAATTTAATTTTGTTAAAAAATTAATATGTTAGATGGTTGGGAAGAAGAAGAATAAGGGTCATTTGAAATTAGTTGATTTAACTGAGGAGAATCCAAATCTTTTTATTTTGGATCTTGAATGCAAGAAGGAAACATATGAGGTGTTTATAACACACTTAGTTACACAATCTCCCATTGTTAGGGGGTTTATCTATATGGGTTAGGGCTGGTCATAGGCCGGTTTGGCCCGGAACTGACTCAAACCGACCTGAAATCGGCTCAAGGCCAGTTCCACTTCTCATATAATCATAACCAGAACCATCGATTTCGAACCAAAAAATTAAAAAAAATTAACTTGTTAAACCGAATAAACAGGCCTAACCGAATAGAAACTGGTCGAACTGAAACCGGTCTTGAACTGGAATGGGGGCTGGTTTTGGTTCAGTTCCACCTAATATGCAACCATGAATTGGAGCCGCCGGTTCACAAACTGTGGCCACCCCTAATATGGTCAGATCCAATGTCTCTATCCTTTTGTTGTTTGAGAAAAAGTAGCCAAATGATGATCACTTTCATGTTTTCACAATTACATTACGCATTAAAGGAGATTATATGGTTACTTTAAGATTTAGGGCAAGTGATTTGTATCTAATGCAATTCCAGCCAAAAGGTTATGCTAATTTTTTCGATATTAGAAGATTGTGGGGTTCACGAACCTTGGCCACCCCTAATATGGGCAGATCCAATTTTTCTGTCCCTTTACTGTTTGAGGAAAAGTAGCCAAATGATGATCACTTTCATGTTTTCACAATTGCATTAAGCTTTGGAGGAGATCATTCGGTTACTTTAACATTTAGAGCAAGTGATTTGTATCAATATTAGGTGTTTGTAGTAATGCCTCGTTGAAATTTATGAATTTCATTTGGTTCTTAACCAGGTAACTAGATGCTGGTTTCATATTTATTCTTTGTTTGGGTTTCATAATGTTGTAACTAGAGTGTTGGTTTCATGTTAATTCTTTTTTAGGGTTTCATAATGTTGATTTAAGTGTTTTATAATCTTAATTTAATTTTGTTAAAAAATTAATATGTTAGATGGTTGGGAAGAAAAAGAATAAGGGTCATTTGAAATTAGTTGATTAAACTGAGGAGAATCCTAATCTTTTTGTTTTGGATCTTGAATGCAAGAAGGAAACATATGAGGTGTTTCTAACACACTTAGTTACACAATCTCCCATTGTTAAGGGGTTTATCTATATGGGCTAGGGCTGGCCATAAGCCGGTTTGGCCCGGAACTGACTCAAACCGACCTGAAATAGGTTCAGGGCCAGTTCCACTTCCCATATAATCGGAACCATAACCATTGGTTTCGAACCGAAAAATTAAAAAAAATTAACTTGTTAAACCGAATAAACAGGCCTAACCGAATAGAAACTAGCCGAACCGAAACCGGTCTTGAACTAGAATGGGGGCTGGTTTTGGTTTAGTTCCACCTAATATGGAACCGTGAACTAGAACTGCCAGTTCACAAACCGTGGCCACCTCTAATATGGTCAGATCCAATGTTTCTATCCCTTTGTTGTTTGAGAAAAAGTAGCCAAATGATGATCACTTTCATGTTTTCAGAATTACATTACGCATTAAAGGAGATCATATGGTTACTTTAAGATTTAGAGCAAGTGATTTGTATCTAATGTAATTCCAGCCAAAAGGTTATGCTAAGTTTTTCGATATTAGAAGATTGTGGGGGACAGAATTTGATGAACAAAAAAATGGACTTGGGCAAGGTTCTATATAACTGCCTATGTCTTGTAATTATAGTGATTTATTTTTTGTAATTACAGTAATTTAGTTAATAAAATTTGGAGGGACATTTAGGACTGAGCATAATCCCTCTGGTCCAAAATTTTCAAGCCAAAAGGTTGGGCCGGACGGAAGGAAGTTGGATAGTGGAGCGGGTCAGAGGAATCGGGTGGGCACGAATTGAATTGCGGGAGGCGATTTGGGGGAGGGTATTTGTCACCCGAACTGCCTGAATTTTCGACATAATACTTCCTAAAACTACGTTGTTTCACCTATATATATTTACATTATTAACCTAAACCTAAACTACTCTCCCTCATTCTCGATTGTTCTTTTAGCAACCGCTCTCTGTGTTTTTCTTTTCTTCAATCAAACCCCTAGTTCTCTCTCAGCTGCCTCTCCTTGTCTTGAAACCCTACTTTTCTGTGTCTGTTCACTCTTTCAATCTCTCTCGTTTATTTTATTTGAGCCTCTCTGGTCTAGATGATTTTTTTTCCACTGAAATCCAGTTAAGTTCTTTGTATTTTCGTAGTGACATAGAGGCGATGATGGAGATCTCAGTATGTATGTATGTATATTATATATATAGACACAATAGCAAAATAAACAAAGAAATAGAGAGGAAGAAATAATAAAGAAACCAAAGGAAGCGGCAACAAAAGAAGAAATAGATAAACAATGAGAAATCCACCAACCAAATAAAAGGGAAAAAGCGAAGCGGACAAAAGGAAGGAAAAAATAACCTGCTGAGAAGTTGACCAAGCGCATGTCACCAAACCAGTATAATCTTTATCTAGTCTCTCATATCTTGGTCATTAGGAAGAGCGCAGGCATGGGCAAGGTCCGCACAGACCTCATTGGATTAGTAAAGACCAGACAGACGACCCATGCTTCACACTCAAGGCCATTTGGAAGTCCCTTATAGAATCTCTCAAACAAAAAGCGTCTTTCCCTTGGCAGACACTTCTGTTCCCTTGGCACACATTTATTTTGTGATAACTAAGGGGTTACCTTATGCTACAGATTAAGTGTTTGTAGTATTGCCTCATTGAAATTTATGAATTTCATCTGATTCTTAACCAAGTAACTAGATGCTGGTTTCATATTTATTCTTTGTTAGGATTTCATAATATTGTAACTAAAGTGCTGGTTTCATGTTAATTCTTTTTTAGGGTTTCATAATGTTGATTTAAGTATTTCATAATCTTGATTTAATTTTGTTAATAATTGATATGTTAGATGTTTGGGAAGAAGAAGAATAGAGTTATTTTCATTTAAGCAGTGTTGGAGTTTAAGTTAGGTTAAATTAATTGCTTGAAAATTTTTATTGCCCTTATGGTTCTATTCGGAACGAACATAATAAATTAGAATCTAATGAATTTTAAATAATGATAATCTTAGACTACAAGAACATGCAATTCATAGCTTGATTAACTAAACTTGAAAAAATTAGATAAAAAAAAACAAGGCACAAACTTCAGGATTTATATTACCATTACCCAAATTCAACTCTTAATTTTGAAGTAAGCTCCTAATCAAGAAATGTGGGAGAGGAAAAGAAAGAAAACTATATAGATTAAGCATTACTATATACCCTTTTCTTTTTGGGCGATCTTTAGTTGATCAAGTATTGTCACTAACTAGAGCTTGCATCTGGATTTGATTTGTAAAGTTTTTTTTTTTTTTCATTCTGTTTTGGTAAGATTCCCACTGTGCCATTTTTTGGTAGAACATATGGTTTAAATTTCATTTATTTTTTTAAAATTTTTTATGTGATTATTTTTTTTTTAATTCAGAAAGTATATGTTAATTAACTGAATAATTTATGCATATTATATATATATATATATAATTTTAAACAACCATTCTCTTATTTTCTTTACCTTCTACAATTTGCTTTTTATAGATTAAAGATATCTTATATGTTTTGTGTTAGTTTATTTATCATATTATTTAAAAGTTAAAATTAATTAGATTATACAGTATAAATATATCTGTACCACATTTATCAAAAACATTTAGAAAACATATATATTTTGGTTGACTAATTAATAAACCATGTGATAGTTAATCAGTTACAATGGTTTGGATTTTAGTTCTAATATTAAAAATATATATATATTTATAAACCAGTTTAAAATTTAAATTAATAGTGGGGTTAATCGATCCACATACATGCATATGTCCAAATATTGCAAGTCCATTTACAATTTTGTGAAACTCATAATAGAAGAAAATCTTCTAGAGGACAACATTTTCGTTATGCTCTCAATGGCGACACCATTATAATTGAAACTCTAAGAATAATCGAGATTGTAATATTTTTCAGAGTTTTTCTTTTCCATTGTTAGCATCATTTGTCCTTGAGTCAGTGTAAGCTACGACATATCCTAATTGTCGAAATAATTATTGATATTGATATCAGTTCGTGGAGAGTTATTTTCATTTAAGTAATGTTTGGAGTTTAAATTTTGATATAATTTTTTAACAATTAATTAGAATTTAATAAATTTTAAATAATGGCAATTTTAGACTAAAAAACATGCAATTCATAGCTTAATTAACTAAAAAAAAAAAAAACCCCACAAACTTCAGGATTTATATTACCATTACCCAAATTCAACTCTTAATTTTGAAGTACCAAGCTCCTAATCAAGAAATGTGGGAAAGGAAAAGAAAGAAAAATATATAGATTAAGCATTACTATAATACCCTTTTCTTTTTGGGTGATCTTTAGTTGATCAAGTATTCTCACTAACTAGAGCTTGCATCTGGATTTGATTTGTAAAGTTTTTTCTTTTTTTCATTTCTGTTCTATTCTATTTTGGTAAGATTCCCACAATGCGCCATTGCTATGGTCCAAGAGGTCATCAAATAATTTGCCATTAGGGAATGCCATTTACATGTGGAGAATATTTATATATATAAAAGATTTTGTTGGTTAATTTTGCTTTGACTAATATTCAAATGCAAACCTGTAGAATTCCAAAAAATTACTCCATATTCTCAAAAAAAAAAAAAAAAAAAATTACTCCTAGTAATAATAAGCTAAATTAAGTTGAATTGTAGCATGTTGTTGCATTTACAATAAATTCAGAATATACAAGTTGTACAAATTCAAGCATTAAGCACTCCAAATCTCAACTATGAAGAGAAAGAGAAAAAAAAAAAACTTATCTATCTGTTCCATTCAATGTTGTAGTAACTGGCTAATAATATATATTTTTCATTTGTTATCTCATGACTGTGAAGTCTTTAGTTCGTATACACTTAGAAACTCAACTGATATCTTCCAAAACCCCATAAATAGGATTGAAAATCAAGTCTTTTTAGAAGAATCCATTTCAAATTACACTGTAATTTGAACTAAGTTTAACACGAGAGCATCATCGTGTGTAAAACATATATTATAGCAGCTAATCAAGTGGGTATCTAAGGATCTTTTAGCTGCAGAAGTGAACAAACTAGTACAACTTCACCCATTGTAGCAATTGTATGAAGCTATTCAAGTGCAAAACAAACTGGAACTCTGTCGCAAATTACCACAATTTAGAGCTGAAGTTGAGATCAAAATATGCTTTTTGTTTTTTTCCTGATACGAAAAGAACTATTACATACTAGCTTGCTTGCTTGTGATCTGCATCACCAAAACACAAAGAAGAGAATATGTAATGTTTAATATTTAATAAAATTCCACAGTTCAGACTTTGTTCAACAAAAAGAAAAAATCAATTGCTTGCGTGATGCATAGTTGTTAGTCAGATGATGATATGTTTCCTCTCTGCAGGACCATATAGAAACTATATCTAACAGTGCTACACATATATTAATTAAATAATCTAGCTAAAGCAAAAATTCCTTAATTTTTTTTTTATCATATCTTGTAACAACAATAAGACAGTTCATGATCTGCATATGATCCCTCGAAAAGAGAGAAATATGATATTAAAATGCTTTGTTTTTGTATATGTATCAAGCCAATATTCTTGTAATGATGTAATACAGCACAAATCAGATCTATAATATCTTGAACACGCACAGGAATGTTGAATATGTAATGAAGACCCATCAACGAGAATTAGGAGAAGAAGAATACGAGAAAGAAACAAAACTATGGATCACTTAAAATAGGAAGGTGAGAACTGATCAGAACTGGTTGATATCGATTACTTTTATTTATAGCAGGAGCAGTCAAGTACTGGCTGACCAAGTACACCTTTCACATAGTACGATCAAAGAGCACAAGTACAAGACTAGGATTGGCAATGATCAGTGACATAAAATCTGTCACTTTCTTTTTTTTGTGTGTGTGCGCATAACAGTAGTGAATTCTTGTTTGTAAAGTGACAACAACACAGCATATGTATACATGAATATGAATAAAGCAGCACGAGTGAAGTGATCAATTAACCATGATTCCAATTTATGCAAATTAGCCAAAAAATACACAGATCAAAAAAGAAAGAAATGGAGAGAAGGAATGGTGGGGTGACAGACAGAGAGTGAGCACGCAAAGCTTCAAGCATGATCATTCATGCAAGAAAGTGCCATGTGTGCTCACTCTCTTCTGTCACCTCCTTTACCCTTTTAAAAACCCTTTTCAAATTTAGGCAATATGAGCACTACCCAGATAGCATCTTCCACAGTTTCTTCATCATCAATCAGTCATCATCAACAAGAGGCAAAAAAAAAAAAAACACCCAAAACCCTACTTTTGGTAATTAATTAATGATCAGAACTGTTTGCATATACATATATATGTATACATACACAGTCCTGGAACTAACTAACTAACTTTGCTTATTATCTGCTAAGAAGATTTGCTATGGTGAAGAAGTGATGGACATGTTGGGCCTTTATATAGGATGAAAAAGAGAAGTATTCTCCAATATTATAATGCAGTGATAACACACTAGGAAAGAGAGAGAGTAGGTTGTGATAAAGAAAGTTGTGTGGATGTGTGTATGTGTATTGATCCTTTTAATCCTTGCAAAGTTTATAACCCTAACCATACACTCCACACACATTTATTCAATTACTTTTACCAATGCACCTTGTAATTCTCAATGCTTTTCTTTTCTTTTTTGTTTTTGTTTTCTTTAGCTATGTATCTTCCAATCAGCATCTTTCTCCTTTTATCTTCATGTCATGATGATAACTCTTCGCCCACAATCTATCTCTTCCTCCTCCTCATCCTCTTTTCTTTCATATTTATGGTTATGCCTCCCTCTTCTCCATCTTCAAGTTTTTTTAGATATCGATGAATTGGTTCTGATGAAATTTCTTGTTTTGATTATCATTAGGGTTGCTAGATCTATAGTTCAGCCAATCAAGTTTTTTTTTTTTCCTCCATGTGAAATAAATCAAGTATGATACATATACCCATTTTGATTAGTGTCTCTTGTGTCTATCTCATTGTGCAAAATATTATAATTTCAGTTGATTATTGTTTATTTAATAATATATATTTTTTATATATTTTAAATGTTCTATATTTAATTAATAAAAATATAAAAAAATATGTAGGTATTATGAATTTCATAATTGAATGTAACCAACAACCGTTAAATTGACTTAAAAAAAAATAACCGTTGAATTGGTCTTTAAAAAAAAGTTATTATCACATAAATAGTATTTTGAGTTTAAGTTAATTAAATTAAATTAGTTGCTAAAAGAGTTTTAATTCTCTTCAAATTAGACTAATTGGAATCTAAATTTAATAGACTTTAAAAATCAGAGGTTTAAATACATACATATCCAAAATAGGCTAACAATTTTTTCTTTTTTTTTTAATTTTTCAATTCAAATAATAGAAATATTTTCTGAAAAACTTTTTAATTTAAACAGTAAAATCATACCTCTAATTAATAAATGTAAGGTAGTCAAGAAAGTATTTATTATCTTACATCATTTATGGGTCTACCTTACCATGTAAACCAAAACCTTCCAAGTAGTGGATAATTAGAAGAGTTCAAGAATAAATATATTAATGGAAAAATTGTAAATTTGGTACGTGAACTTTTTAGTTTTTTTATTTGAATGTCCTTTTTTATAATTAAGTATTTAAATTTTAAAAAAATATATAATAAATCAATAATTGTGCCTGATTTTGTGTTGACTATGTGCTTATCAGGATCAAATAAGCTCCATCTTCTACATAGTCGGCTGCCAATTCATTTGTCACATATCATAAATGATAAAATGGCCCTTAAAATTTATCAAATACTTCTAACTCTAAGAGTATGTTTGGTATAAATGAATTCCACAAAATTTTATGAAATTCATTTGCAAATCCAAATGATATATGTTTGGTTTAAATGAATTTTGTATGGAATTCATTTGCAATTTCAAATTTTTAAATTTGTGAAATTGATTATAACTAAACCAAATTCTATCAAAATTGTTGGAATTTCCTAATGAATTCCACAAATTTTAAATCTATACTTTTAAATGACTAAAACATCATTCCTTACTTTTATTTTCAAAAACATCTTTATATTTAAAAGGGTATATTTGAGAAAAACATGAATTCAAGATTTATACCAAACACAATATAACAAAATATGGAATTCATTTCAAATGAATTTTATAAATTATTTATTTAAACCAAACACACTTCATTAATAAAAATTCATTCGCAAATGAATTCCATTTGAAATTCATTTCCAAATGAAATAAATTTCTTTATAGAATTGAACCAAACAAGGGCAAAAGCACCTCTTCTTTTTTTCTTACAACACTATCCACAACAACCATGTCGTTTCACTCTGTAAAAAAAGCGCAACTTTACTATTAACAAAAGCTCTTTTTTGAACTTTCCAAAAAAAAAAAAACTCTTTTTTGAATGGTGTGGTGTTGATAACCGGGCGGCGACAGTTTGGGTTTGTTCTTGTTATTTGCTTTTGATGTGAAATTGTGGTAGTTGTTGTAATTGTAGTATCAATAGTGATAGGGATTGATCTTATTCTTCTTCTTATTTCATAATGACATGCTTAATGTTCTAATATTGAACATAAGTAGATAACTCTATTTTTTCATGGTGGGGTAGTTAAATTTTATTTTGTGATCAATTGAATGATGGTTTTTTCCATCACTATGTTAAATCAAATCAACATCAAATCGACTGAAAATACTATATTAATATACATTTTTAAAGTTTGAACACTTAATTATTAAAAAAAATACATTCAAATAAAAAAATTGAAAAGTTCATACACCAAATTTATAATTTTTTTTTATATTAATTTCATGTTGATTGGAGTTTTAGGAGGTTTGTGTAAATTGTTTGCAAGTTACACCAACCAAATTAATGGATATGATGAAGTAATTAAATATGAAGAGGAACTGGCCATATGGGATCAAACCAAACCACGAACCAATAAATCGTCCTAATTCGGAGAGCAAGTCATTCACAAGAAGCCAAAGGATCCTTTGGCTTGAGCAGGACATTTCAGCTTGCAAATACTAAGTAAACCCTAGAAACTCATTGTATAAAAAGTATATCACATAAATTCAAATAAAATTCACATTCAATTTGATATCTTATTTCTATATTCGGTCCTCTTCATTGATTAGATCGTTCAAAAAAGTACATTGAATTTTTATTGTTTTACAACCATCAATTCACAAATAGATTTAGATAGAAAATTATCACGAACAAATAGTATATAAAAGATATTTCACTTTTTTGATAAAATATTACGAATTCAATTTAATAGCTAGTCCATCATATTATGATTAACATGAAAAATGCTCCATTATTCCCATTTAAAATTTCAAAAATTGACAAAAACATGAAGTATTCTCAACGAACATATATATCAAATCAAAATGATTAAAAACCATCTAGATTCCATACCCATTTTCAGAGATAAGCACATTGAGAATGATCTGTTCACATTCTTGAGCCAGTTGGGCTAATCTTATCGATGAACTTTAATATAAAGCAAAAGAGATCGAATAAATGTGATAAAAGAGCAACTTCTACGACCATGGCTCATTGCAACATTATGCTTGCAATTGTAAGTAAACCAACCCATTACAAATACTTGAAAATGTACCTGTGGGTGTAAAACTGCAAGCACACGGTATCACCAAATAATATAAAATTATCGTCCCACAAAAACTCGTTCTAACCACCTATTAACCTAAATTTTCTATTGTTTAAGGCTATCGAATATGAAATTTGGAAAAGAAAATTTAATAGCAAATAAATAAATTTTATAAAATAAAATAAAGTCTAAAATAAAGGAATAAATAATCTATGAATATACTCCCTCTATTTCTAAATAATTGTCATTTTAGAAGTCTAATTTTGTTCCTAAATAATTGTCGTTTTGAGTTACCAATGCATTTTAACTACTTTTTTTCCTATTTCACCCTTTTTTAATATAGGAGAATTAATTAAATACTCCATCCGTTCCATTCCAATTGTCTTTTAAGATAGTGTCACAAAGATTAAGAATCCTATTTAATAGACATCATTATAGGTACAAATGACCATTTAGCCCTCTTCTAGAATGACTAAAAGTTAGTGTGAATTACAATTATTCCAATAGAAAATTTACTCTAAAAATAAGATAAGGGTAAATTTGGAAAGAAGAGTTTGTTTTTTATTGGTAATCTCAAAAAGACAATTGGAGTGGAACAAATTCTATTTTCTTAAAAGACAATTGGAATGGAACGGAGGGAGTAGATATCTACTTATTGTGGGACTCTATATAAAGCTAATAATTGGTTGAGGGGTAGTATAGTATTTTAAACATATATTAAATATATTCCTTAATCTATGTGAAGAATTCTTAAACGACAATTATTTAGGAACAGAGAGAGTAATAGTTAGGAATTGAATTTCTTTCACAATCCTTAACTAGCTTTAATTAATGAATCTATTAATGTTACAAATCCTGAGTATATCTGTAGACGGCGGGGTTCAGCGCGCGCCCAAGTGTTTGGCGACCACGGCACTGTGCGGGCTCAGGGCCTGCTAGGAAATACAAAATGGGCTTGTGGCCCATATCGGAGATGGAGTCGCCACCCGGATGAAAGCCGGGAC
>CATIWK010249161.1:0-10895 GCA_949634005.1 Mallotus japonicus
AAAAAAAAAAAAAGAAACCTTTGCCAGTTAAATAATATTTTTGATGGTCATGGTATATACTATAATTTTTTTTGGCTTACATCATATCTAAAAATTTCTTAATGAAATTACTTACTTACCAAGAGTAGAAAATTGAAATTACTTACTTACCAAGAGTAGAAAATTGAAATTAAACAGATATTTTTTGATTACTTGATTGATTTCAATTTACTTTACATGCCCCATAAATTCTCTGTTATAAATAGAGGATATTTTTATGAGTTAAAACAAAACAATTTAAATATTTAATATTAGTTTAAAAATATTTATAAGTCATATTTTCAACAAAATATAACATTAATAGTAAACTAATAAAGTAGATCTCAGATAAATTAAGCCCAATATGAGGATTGTAAGTGCCCTAAACGGGGTGAATAGAACTTTTGAAAATTTAAAAGATGATTAACAAAAATTAAAAAGAAATTAAGAGATGAAGTGATATGCACACAAATGTTTAAAGAGTTTAGTTTATCAATCAAACTTACGTCTCCACCTAACTCTCCCAAGTTAGGATTTTTAACCCACTTCAATCTATTCACTTAGATTGATCTTTACACAATGAGTTTTGAGGCTTAACTCAAACCTTACACACAAGAGTTTTTAGGCTCACTCTTAAACCAAATTCTAAGTGTTTTCAATGGTTAATACTTAAACTAATTCCTTTCTACACTTAGTTCCTCAATTCCTTTTTTCAACCCATGAAATAAGAAGAAGTAGAATCCTAAGCTAGAACGCAACCCACTCTCAACGAGTAATTAAGAATATTAGAAAATTGTTGCAGAGAAATTAATGCACAAAGCTTCTAAAAGATAAATTTTTCAACTAACAAAAGTGTGTAACTCATAAATAAACCTCCATCACTTGTTTTTATAGTTGGAGATCAAATTCTAGCTGTTGGAGTGAATTAACTTCATCTTTAAACTTTCCTATACTTCATTTAATACAATTCAGCTTTTTGCAGGAAATGAGGTGCTCATGGTCATAAGGGCATGGTCACAATTGTGAGGGCTAAAAAACTAGCCGTTTGAGTCAGAAGTAACCGTTGTGACTCTAGGTGAAGAAGTGTCATAATCTGCTCACTGTCGTGATGGGTGCTCGTGAGCGGCTCTGGCTTCCAATTCTTCAAAAAGCACTAAGGCTCATGGTCTGGAAGCTTAATCATGACCAGGATACCTTTGGTTATGATCACGTCCCGATCGTGAGGGGCATTTGTGAGTAGTCCAGACTCTTAGGCTTTTGAAGGTAGCTTGGCATCACGGTCTAAATGGCATGATTCCAGTCTGGATTGCTGGTCACGATCGTGAGGGAAGATTGTGAGCAGCATAAACTTCTTCAAAGTACAAGTCCTTCTTCAATGCTCAACTCATGAGCTTGGGTCCTGTTCATGACTGCTGCTTGTAAGGAACACTAAATGACTTGAATTGGCTTGATATTAATGTAGAACACCATCTATTTGGTCATTGGTGATTGTTTATGCTTCAAAGGACTTAGGAGCACCTTAAGTAACCTTTTAAATGCTTTGAACATTCTCAATACAAAAGTTAAATCTACAAACACTTAACAAACTTAATTAGTTCAATGAAATTGCTTGTTAAAGTCAAAACTTAGAGATTGAAAATAGTTAATAATCTCCCCCTTTTTGAATTTGACAACCAATTTAATAAAAAGGATTTGTGCATAATCAAGTATGATTGTGGTAATTGTGAATAGCTCCCCTTTAATGTTATACTTAGTAAATTTTTGTAAAATTTGTGTGAGAGATCCCAAAAGCGTGTTTGATTGTTGGAGTCCCCTTTGATGAAAACCAAAAAGTGTATCAAAGGCCTTTTTAGTGAAAAACCACCTCCCCCCAAGTTTAAATCTCATGCTATACCATGCATTTTGTTCATCAATGTGGTGAGTTCGAAGGCAAAGAGAAGAAAGGAACTTACATACAAGAGAAGGAAATTTTTGAAAAGGAGAAAAGGAAAAATTAAGCCCACAAACAAGTAGCAAACATAATATCAAGTCTACTAACGATAAGGTAAAGAAGGGATATGATCATACCTCTAAATTGCTTTTCATTAACTGGCTCTCCACTTTCATCCTTGCAAAGCTTGGTGGTGGTGCTCATTAGAGTCTTGCTTGCCTTAGCTCTCTATCCATCCTAAACTTCTTAAGGATGTCCTTGTGTACTTTGCTTGATTGATGAAGATTCAATCTTCTCCTTGCTTGATTTGAAGACCAAGAAAGAACTTAAGTTCTCCTATTAAGCTCATTTCAAATTTGCTTTGCGTAAGCTTAGAATTTCTCACACAAAGAGTGATTAGGAGCACCAAAAATAATATCATCAACATATATTTGAACAATTAACAAGTTATTTTTTTTTTATTTCTTGATGAATAGAGTTGTGTCAACTTTACCTTTAAAAAACCCTTTTTCTAAAAGAAAGTTGCTTAACCTTTTATTCCAAGCTCTACGAGATTGTTTCAATCCATACAATGCCTTTGAAAGTTTGAACACATGGTTAAGATAATCAAAACTTTCAAAATCCGGAGGTTGTTCAACATACACCTCCTCTTATATGAATTCATTTAGACAAGTGCTTTTCACATCCATTTGATAAAGTTTAAAATTCATATAATATGCAAATGCAAGTAACATCCTAATAGCTTCTAACATTGCAACGGGGGCAAAGGTTTCGTCATAATCAATTTCTTCTTCTTGATTATAACCTTTAGCCACTAATCTAACTTTGTTCCTAGTTATGATGCATTGTTCATTTATCTTATTTCTAAACACCCACTTGGTGCCTATAATAGGATTATGTTTAGGCCTAAGAACTAAATTCCACACTTTATTTATCTCAAATTGATTAAATTCTTCTAACATAGTAAGGACCTAAAATTCATCACACAATGCATCATCAACATTTTTAGGCTCAATTTGAGAGATGAAGGCTAAATTAACAATAGACCTAAAATGAGACTAGTGGTTACCCCCTTTAAAGTGTCACCAATGATGAGGTCCTTTGGATATGCTTTCTTAAATTGCCACTCCTTTGGTAGTTCATCCTTCAAGGTAAGTTGAGGCACCTCCTCACTATCTTCCTTATTGGGATCATCAATTTCCAAGGGTTTGTTGGCATTCTCATCTTCAAGATTCATCTCCATGAAGTCCTCTACAATTTTATCAACACTAACAAAATCCTTTCTAGGATCAAGTCAGTTAGATTCATCCAATACAACATGTATGGACTCTTTAATGATTAGAGTTCTTTTATTAAAAATTCTAGGGATAATAACATTGTTAGTCCTATAAATTATTGTTAGCATAGATGAGCCCTAGTGCCATTTTGATATAAATAATGACATTGTATTAATCCCTATGACAATATAATATTCATTTAAATAAAGAGTTTATTTGTTTGAGTATTTACCCTTTAGCATTATGTTAAATATGTTTATTATCAAGAGTTGATAATATGAGTTATAAACATATTTAGTACATATGCTATAAATTGTTCGTAGGCATATAATTAATATTTGGGTAATATTAATTAGACAATCACCTCTGTCTATTTTCCTTGATTAGTATGAGATACTAATAGTGGGAGGTAGTGAGTATCATGCTACTTAATATGAGATATCAGAATAGACATGTGGGTACTCATGTGATGAGTGGATCGAACATGACGTTAGATTTGTGATTATGTGGATATTCACTTATTGTCAACAATCACAGTCTAGGTCATAATGGTGCATATAGTCCTTTGACCTGAGGTGACACGGTCATCCACATTTGAGTGATTAGAGTTTGTTACTGCTTATATACCTGTGTTAGCCACACATGGGTATATGGCATGTGGTGGCTCTAGTTGGTCAAGTGTAGGGATGAGTGATCGACTGAGATGGAATTCATTACCTGGAGTGAACCGGGATAAGATCCAAGGGCTATCTAAGTTTATTCTTGATGAATAAGTTCTTGGCCAAGACATATATGACACAACTGAAAGAGTTTCAGTGCTAGAAAGGGTTTCTAGTAGTTGTCATGCTTTATCAAGAATAAAACTTGAGATGAGCATAAAGTGATAAGCTATTAGAGTTTGACTATACCATGACTCTAGGCTATATCGGAATCTTCTAATGAAGGGATTTTAGTGCACGATAATTATGATCAAAAGGGTTCGTGCAAATTGTTTCATACATTTATATCTAAGCGGGTAGTTGTGATATCGATGCTAGGGGTCACTCACAACTTATGAGAACTAAATGTGTTAATGAGATTTTCACATTTAGATTGAAAGAGTTTCAAATAATATCAAGAGTTGATATTATATTCTCATTGCCAATTAGACATGAACCTAGTAAGTCACACCTACAAGTATTTTCCAAATCTCTATATATTAATCTAATTATTGATTAAAAAGTTTAATAAAGTAATTAAGATTAATGAAATTGGATTTTAATGCTTGGAGCAGTGATTCTAGTGTATCATCTAATCTGATTTCAAAGGAAGGTTTTATTATTAATTTATTATTAATTAATATTAGATATTAATTATGGTATTAAATTAATAATTGGATATGTGTTGTTTCTTAATTACTTGGATTAATGGCCTATGTGTGATGGGCCTAGGCCCAAAAGAGTTTTAGACCAAAGATTAAACCAAGTGTTGACTAAGCCCACTAACCTTATCTAAGCCCACTTGTGAGATGGAATGGGTTTTGGACCAAGTATTGGCCCAATGGAATAGCCCAAGTCCATTAGTTGATTTATTATTATTGGATATTAATAAATCAAATTAAAGATAATGGTTAATTATATATATATATATATATATATATATATATATATGGACATGTGTAAATCCATGGTGATGTAGAGAATTAGCAATAGTTGTAATCTCTACATATAATTTGGACTTTAGTGATTTATTTGATAATAAATCAAAGCCATGTGTCATATGTATATTAGTGGGAAAAGTCAATAATCTCTACTATTATTCTTAGCCAAGTATTATCTATTATTGTTAATGGATAATTAATTGGTGGGAAAGAAATAAATATAGGTGTAGAGATTTGATTAGTCTACTCTCTCTTGCCTAATCTCCACCAAGTATGTCAAAGCCACTTTAGATATATATATATATATATATTAATATATATAAGTGGAGAAAGATGGAGATATAAGGAAGTGAGGATGATGTCTACGGGTAACACACCCACTTAAGCTAAAAAAAAGTAAGAAACAAACACAAAAACATATATCCAAAGCTTAAGCCTTCAACCTCTTGCATGAAGATAAAAGGGTCAAGCTTCCATGGTGAAAGGAGAGGATAAGCTTAGTACCTCTTGATCAAGGCAAGATGGAGATGAGGATAGCTTGGTGTTTCAAGCTAGAGGCCTTACATGTGGGAGGCTTGAAGAGGATGATCCAAGAGTTGGATCAAGAAGGAGATTCCAAACTAGTAGATTAAATGTGGTCTTCTCCAAACTCAAGGAAATTGGTTAGTAATTCCGCAACTCATTGATTTTCTTTGTGTTTGTGCATTAGTTGTGTGATTAATTGCAAGTTTGATCTTGGCTTATGGAATGCTAGATGAGTTCTAGGGTTATGTTTGAGAAAATTATGAAATTTGCTCACTTAGGCATTGGATGTCTAAGTGCATAACCGTTCCGCTTTCAAGAGATTGATTAGTGAGCTTGATCTACACTCACATGCAAGAAAGAACCTTCTTCCATCTTAAGAAATGGACTTTCTAAGCTTGTTCTTCTCCTTTCTCCTTCTAAAACGTTTCTCCCTTCCTTTTCAGAGCTCTCCCCTCTGTTTTCTTTTCTCTCTAAGCTTCTTTTTTTTTACTAATAGTTGCTGATCCCCTTTTCTCTCTCTTCTCTTCCTTTTTAATCCCCTAAGGTCACCTAACCTCTCCCCATCACCTCCAAATCTTTTTCTTTTCCCTAAGTCCCCTCTAATCCACTCATTTCCTCTCAAAAACTGGAATTTTACGTGCTGGAGCAGAAGGTGAGGTGTGGGGCCACCATTTCTGCCATTTACATGCTGCATTCAACGCAGCATGCAAGTGGCTACCGAAGTGGCGATCGCCTTTTCGAGGAGGTGATCGTCACTTGGCAAGGAGGAGATCGCCTCTTTGCCAAGAGGCGACGCCTCCTAGGCTTGGGCTTGGAGTGGGCCTCAGGGCTAAAGTGCTTGGTTTGGGCTTGGACGGGTTGGGCTTCCTAAGTCCACTTTCAAAGAGTTTCCAGCTTCTTTTTCGCATTCAATTCTCATTCTCATTATCGGATTTTGTTGCGGGTTGGCTAAACTGAACATCCACAGTCCGTCCCTTATCTTGGGCCCACCGAACCGAGTGTCTACACTTATACAAGGCATCAAAGAAATAGCAATAAGAATTTTAGCATGGATTTGCTAAAAAATTAAACAAAGTCCAAGGCACAAAATTAGCAAGATTTTATCCGAAGGTTAAGGTTTGCATATTATTTCGGTTTTAAAAAGCTGAAATTATGACAAAAAAAAATAATTTTAACTTATTAAACGAAAAGTTCATAATCTATTTATAAAAATTAGTGGGAAGAAGTTGTTTTTGCATCTTATTTGCCAAAATAAATTTAAATCATAGAATTATCAAACAAAAGGCTATTAGAGCCTTTGTTTCTTTTGAAGCAACAAACATGAATCATAAAGTGAGCTTAGTGAAATGGCCGAAATGAATCAAATTTAATCAATTTATTAAATTTTTTAGACTAAAATAGAACAAAGAAAATTAATATAGTTCAAGAGTATCAAAATTACAAAGCAAGAAGGTGCCAACCAACAATGAAAGTCGATTAAAACTCCAAAAATTAATTTTCAGCTAAACTAGAATTTAATCATCAATCACAAGCATCTTCAAGCAAAATTGTATTTTCCTAAAATTCATTTTCAATATCACCAAAAAAATACAACAACTTCAAGCCACAAATCACATCAATTGCAAACAAGCAATAATTTCAAAATTGAAACTCAAAAGAACAAACCCAATCAAAATTGAGCAAAAAAATAAAAAATTACCTTGTTTGGCTCTCCTAAAATAGATTTTGAGCTGAGATTGTGAATAATTGTTTTGGGAAATTGAGTGAAAATTACTTGGACAGGTTGCAAAAGTTGTGAATCCAGTAAATGGATTAACTCCGACCGAGAGCAGAGCTGCCTACTCTCTTCTTGTAGATGGTTGAGGAGTGCTACACTTTGGAATAGCCTTGCACTGTTGCTCAAAGGCAACGGAGAATAAGCAGTAGCTTCATGCGTTACGAAAGGAGAAGTCATGAAGTTTACACGGCTAGTCGACAACGCAAGCTAGGCTGATGACAGTAACTTATGGCGATGAGGTAGCGACTTTCGATGATGTTGGTAGCGCAGTGAAGGCTCAAGTTTTAGTGAATTCAAGAGATTCAAAGTGAGAAGGAAGAGAAGAAGAAAAAAGGAAAGAGGAAGAAAGGCCTAAAAAATTTACAAAAAATTAAAATTTGAGTTTTTGGTATTCTAATTGTTGTGATTAATCAAAGAAATTGAAAAATTGAACTGGGTCTCTTGAGTTTTAGGCAATCAAGTGTTTAGACGTTTGAAAATTGAAAAGAGTTTAAGAAAAAAGATGAAGGTTGAAACATATTTGTTCAAAAAAAATTTGTAGAGATTTTTCTTACCTTGAGTTCTTAAAGACTTCAAAAATTAAGAGAAATTGATATGGATCTTGTAATATCTAGATGATTAAAACTAGGCCAAATACATATTTTCACCCCTGAACTTTACCCTTTTGATCTATTGCATCTCTCAACTTTCAAATTTGCCAATTACACATCTCAACTTCTATTTTGTGCCTATATCACTCATGTTTCAGAGCATTAGAGCGCGTGTACAGAACATGCACTGATGTGTCAAATATCATGCCATCATGGACGTATTTCAAAAGGCCAAATGCTCTTTTTCACCCCTAAACTTTACCATTTTAGTCTATTGCACCCCCCCCCCCCCCTCAACTTTCAAAAATTACCTATTTCACATCTCAACTTCTTTTTTTTTTTTGCCTATATTACCCATAGTGCTACAGTGACAGACGTGCCTGAACTTGTTTGATTTCAATCGCTTATCCACACTGGCAATCCATGTGTTTAATAGAAAATTAAAATGTTAAATCATAGGTGATATAGGCACAAAATAAAAGTTAAGATGTATAATAGGCAAATTTAAAAATTAAGGGGTGCAATAGACCAAAAGAGTAAAATTCATGGGTGAAAAGGAGCATTCGACCATTAAAACTATGGGCAATTTCGTGAAGAATTGAAATTTAAAAGAGAAATCTATGGGCAATTTAAAAGAGAAATTGAAGATGTGTAGAGAATTACTATTTTGAAGGAGAAAATTATATGAATAGTTGATTTCTTTATAAATTGGAGAAATTAACTTAGGTTTTGTGCTTTTTTTTTTTGAAAGACAAGACTATGGGTAAAGTAAAATTCTTGAAATTTTGAAAATTGGAAGAAGAATTTGTTGCCAATTCGAAAGAGAAGGAGATGAATTTTCGGTGTAGAGAATGATTTTTTTTTTTTTGAAATTCAAAAAAAGAAGAAGAAGATGGAAATAAAAGAAGGGCTTTGTCTTATGGACACTTATATCCATATAATTAGCTTGGACTTAATCCAATCTAATTATATGCAAGGAGCATTGTCTGTATCCAAAATAAAACTTTTTGGATTTAAAGCCCAATAGCTTTCAAGCCTATAAATAAAAAATCCAGCCCACAAAAATGTCACGGGGAAGGAAGATACTTGAAGCTTCTGGAATTATATGATGCATTGATGAAGAAGAAAATTTTGAAATCTTCGTTACAAGCTCAGGAGCCTAAGGAATTGTGACACATTGATGAAGTGGAATTCTCTGGAATTTCTCGGAAAAGTAGCCTGTAAGCAACATTGTTTATAAAAGTCAGGAAGACACAAAGGATGAAAGACACACAACGATCATCATCTACATCATCATATCAACAATCATCACCAATCATCAAACAAATTTTCCAATTTCAGTGATTACCAACCAAACTAGCAAATTACTGTTTATTTCTTATTTTACAAGCTCTGATTTATTTCTTTATTTTACTCAGTTTGTAATAGCTTCTTCCTATTCAATACAAAATTTTCTTTTCGTTGTCTTTTCGACACTCTTTAATTTAATTTGTAATTGGAATCCAAATGAATTGTGATAAAAGAATTTGGGAACCTGCAAAATCGTCTACAAGAAGTCAGAAATCATTTGAGGAAAATTCCTCTGGCACGCTCGACCCGGTCCATTAAAAAAGAAACACCAATAGTTATATATACATATATTTTTATTAAACTTAATAAATTTATATAAAAATGTCGCTTTCAATCTAATACTACAATTTTAATAAATTTTATGCATGTTTAATTTATATTTCACATTTTTAATATTTTAAAAATAATAAAAAAATACTATTTTTTCTATATAGCAATCTCATATTGCAAACGTAAAATTATTATAATTTTAATAATTTTATTTAAATAATTATATAATACTAATTTAATATTTTATGGTGCTAAAAGTTTTTGCAACTCTAAAAATAATTTTATACTGTATTTTTGAAAAAACATTTTAATCATATTATTGCATTACTGAATCGAACTAAACCAACCAATATGCACTATCCTTACTGTAAACAAAGCTTAAAGTGTCAAGTGAGAAGAAATTGCAGATGAGTGAGACTTTTTCATTAAGAAACAGACGAGTGAGGTTTGTTTCCATGCAGGCCCAATATTTTGTGATTAATAAACTTTTAGTTGTTCTATTTATAAATAGAGAAGATTGTTGTGAATGGTTCCTCCTTTTGAGTTAGGTGGTATATAGAGTGGTGAGAGCTGCTGTGTTATATTAAACACAGCAGGAAGTGTTTGGCCGCTTATAACCTTGCCTTATTTGTAGTTCTATCTGAATTAAACTTGATGGTTGTCAAATCTTTCTCAACAACAGTTTGAAACTCTTGACCACTACTTAGAAAAAGCAAAGTTAACTAGGAGGGCTTTGCTAGCCCAGAGCCCCTCCAATGCCAAAGTCAGATAGAAATTCAATCAAAAAGTGAAAGATATTTAAGGGAAAAGGATTTTTTTTAAGCATGAAAAAAAAAATAGTGTAATAAGAAGAGAAGAAAAAGAAGCATAGAAGAAAAATGGTAGTAAATAAAGATGCATGAAGGTGATCACTAACGACATAAGGAATGGGTCTTTAGTGCTACAGATAAATGGCAGACCTTTTCGGTGAAAATTAAGAGTTATTCAACTGTATAAACGCATAGTAAGCTACACAATAATCGACATGAAAGCATTTAATATTGTCAAATAAACTAAGCACAGGTCCCCAATTGAAAAATCGGCTCTTAGTAGGACATTCCCAAATGGGCATCATGTTTAGGGTTTCACTGAGCCAAGTGCCTGCTAATTCTTGTTGACTTTAAACAGTAATATTGAAAAGACGAAAAAGTCAAAATAGCGAGTTTAACTTCCATGTGTCAACTTGTTATTGACTGAATATTTTGTATCATCAGAACTGAATTAGTAATAATTGAATAAATTTTAAAATACCCATAATTTAAAATATATAAAAAAAAAATTATTTCTCATTTTTCTTAAAGCAAATTCACAATGAAGTTATTCATAAAAGTAGCATTGGATGCTCTAAAACACCAACAAGAAGGTTATATGAGCACATGCACATCCACAGCTGATGCTACAAGAAAACACACTTATACACATACTGAAGGTAACGTTTAGGGCATGAAGAACATTATAAGTAACTTCTCAAATAAAAACA
>CATIWK010249196.1:0-11978 GCA_949634005.1 Mallotus japonicus
CAAAGAAATATTTTTTTATTTTTAATTATTTTGAAGTCAAACTTAATATATTATTCAAATCACCTCATGTTAAGCCTGTGTGATAGTTAAATTTAATTATAATTAATATGCAGTTGCTGGAAATGGTGTGTGAAAACTATGGAGGGAGAGTAGACTTGGCAAAGGCATATTTCAAGGCATTAACGGCCTCCGTGAGGAAGCATTTCAATGGAAATGGTGTAATAGCTAGCATGGAACATTGCAATGATTTCATGTTCCTTGGCACTGAGGCTATTTCTCTTGGCCGTGTTGGTATGTGCTCTTCTTCTCTTTTAATCTCTTTTTCATGTACTAATTAATTACACACTTATAATTAACTTAATTGAATTCATTACTCCATACTTATAAAATTATTATGTCACTGACCCATATGTGATGTGTATAATTTAAAAAGAAAAATATTAGATGTCACGAAATGCAAGGTCATATCGGATATATATATATATGATTATCCATTTGAAAAAAAAATAATTGGATTGACTAGGATAAGTCTAAACCATAAGAATTAATTTATTAAAAAAAATGCAACTTGGTATTGTGAACTGGGGCCGAGCGCAACTAATGTTCAAAATATATTTGTGGTTTTGTGATTAGGTGATGATTTTTGGTGCACTGACCCCTCTGGTGATCCAAACGGTACATTTTGGCTGCAAGGGTGTCACATGGTGCATTGTGCTTACAATAGTTTGTGGATGGGCAATTTCATACACCCAGATTGGGACATGTTCCAATCTACTCACCCTTGTGCTGAATTCCATGCTGCTTCTAGGGCAATTTCTGGTGGTCCAATTTACGTTAGTGACTCTGTTGGGAAGCACAATTTTTCCTTGCTCAAACGTCTAGTGTTGCCAGACGGTTCAATTCTCCGGTGCCAGTACTATGCTCTTCCCACTAGAGATTGCCTCTTTGAGGATCCTCTTCATGATGGCAAAACCATGCTCAAGATTTGGAGCTTCAATAAGGTCAACTTTCTATGCTTCCAAATCCTTATTTTGGACTTAAATGGATCGACAAAATTAAATAAAAATGTCTTGATAAAAATAAGATACATAATAATATAATTTATATTCAGTTCTTATTTATTTGGACTGTAATTTTCTAACAGTTTACTGGAGTTATTGGAGCATTCAATTGTCAAGGAGGAGGTTGGAGCCGCGAGACTAGGCGCAACCAATGTGCCTCTCAGTTTTCTCACCTAGTGACTACTAAGACCAATGCCATGGACATTGAATGGAACAGTGGAAAGAACCCAATTGCCATTGAAGGAGTCCAAGTATTTGCCATGTACTTATCCAAGGCCAAGAAGCTAATCCTCTCTAAACCACATGACAGCATTGAAATTGCACTGGAGCCATTCGAGTTTGAGCTTGTTACTGTCTCCCCAATTGCCACTTTACCTGGAAAATCAGTTCAATTTGCTCCAATTGGTCTAGTGAACATGCTCAACACTGGGGGTGCTATGCAGTCACTGACCTACAATGCCGATAACTCGGTGCAAATTGGGGTGAAAGGAGAGGGAGAGATGAGGGTGTTTGCATCAAAGAAGCCAAGAAGTTGCAGAATTGATGGTAAAGATGTTGAATTTAACTATGAAGACTATATGGTTGTTGTTCAAGTACCATGGTCTACTACTAACAATTCTGGTGTATCCATTATTGACTACTTGTTCTAGATTTGATTTGATTTGATGATATAAGAAATGTATCTAGTACATAACTACACTTCCTCAAATTAGGAGGAAGTAGTTAAGTACAAATAAAATATGCAACCACTGTATTACTCCAATTTTAATATTGATCTGTTTTTGCAAGTATATTAGAGCTCACTCTGTTCCTAATGCTCATAAAATTCAACTTAATTCATTGTTTATTTCTTATGTAAATTTAGGCAAATGCTTGCGCATTGCACATGTGGGTTTAATATTATTAAAAGGAATTTTTCTGAACTAATGATTATAAACTCATAATGGTATTTTTTTTGTTTAAAAGAATAATATACTAAAGATTATTTCAATATTCTCTATAGAATAGAATAAAGGTGGAAACTACAATTAAGCTAAAAAAAGGCTTTTAGCGAACAATACATAAATTAGTAAATTATATAATCTTAGTTGCCAATCCTACAAGATTTAGTTAAAATACCTCTGGCCAAAGCAACTTCAACCACTGTTGAGAGCACATCCATTTTACCCATTGTGTCACTTGAGTGTTTTTAAGAAATTACCCTTGTCACATCTATCATTTTGCTTGCCAAGTCAAAGTCAGACTCATCTTCATCTATTTTTTCCAATTCTTCATCATCATTATTCTCACTATTTTCTTCCTTGTCTTATCCTCCTAAAAGTATAACACAATAAGATATTATAACAGGAAATAGTTAGAAGCGTTATATTGTCAAGGGTGATGCTAGACTTCTTCCACCATCTCAATGCATCTTGTTGCATCTCCAACAATCTATCTCAAATTCACTCCTCTACATCCTTACTATAATTGTACTATAATGATGACATGCATACATTTATGTAAATGAAAAAGCATTAAGAAACTGAAAAATCATTTTTTTGGATAAACAGATATAATCTATCTAGATAGAAAGGGCTTTTCCATCCAAAACATATACAAAATTGGATTTTAGCATTAATGAGTAATGTAAGCTTCCTGTTTTACCCTTGCTATGTAGAGGGTGAAGAACATAAATACAGTATTGGGAGATGATAAACATCCATCAATGAGATTGTCTCGTAAATTTAATCATATTCCTTTCCAATTTTTTACTATTAAATACATGTTGAATATTAAAGGTCTATATAAGTTGTTATATTATTCATATCCACATTACAAATTCTTGTTTTATAACAGATTGTTATTCAAAAACAAAAGAAAACATGGAATCATTTTACAACAGAAGACCAAGAAACAAGTATTATATTGTGTTCAATGGACATGCACCTAAGATCTACACATCTTATGAAGAATGTGCTTGTTCAGTTATAGGCTTCAAAGGGTGTATGTATCGTTCTTTTAATAGTATGAATGAAGTTGTATCTGCATGGAAGAAATTCAGTGAAGCAAATTTCGTGGCAACCACTATTGACAAGGAATCGAAAGTGGAGAAGGTTGAGAATAAAACCATTCTAATCAAGAGGAACAATCATATTTCTTTTGATGGTTTCAGTTTTCTTCGTCTGGAAATTATTATAGTTGTGTTTATAATTGGCTTTTGTTTGGAAAAGATAACAAAAGTGCAATTTAAAGCCTCGGCACCAGTTGGGTAGTTGCACTATGGGTTCTAAAACATTTCTGTTTGAAAAGTTTAAATTATGACTATTGTATTTTTTTTGGATGTATTATTTATGTGTTTATCATAGACTTTTGCTATGGTTTCAAGTTAATGATATTGATTACCTTTTTACTAAACTTGAGGTTCCCTATCTTATAATGTTTACTAATTTTTAACTTAGAATTGAAATATTGAAGGCACATTGAAAAATCATACTTATGGATACAGTTGTTAACCGTTTTATTTTACTGAGGCTGATTTCAGTGGCTTCAACTTTAAAAGTTGCAGCATATGTTATAGTTTTTTTAATATAATGGTTGCTTCACCAAGTGACGGACAATTTGAAAGTAACTTCACCATATATTTCAATAGTAACTTCACCATTTTTATAATGTGATTGAATAATTAAATTGTAATTTTTTTAATAGCAATAGAAGGGACAAAAAGTGGAAATTACTAACACCATACGAAATAACAAAGATTTTTTTTTACTTTAATCAGTTTGTACTTGATATAGTCGATCAACAAGTTCAAAGATTTGCTAATATTTTTCTTAAACTTCAATTCATTAATAAAGCTGAAAGGGTCAACATTCAATATGAGTAAACTCCAACATTAAACATCATTAAACATAAAAAAGAGACTTCGAAAGACAATTATCAAGTTTTAAACTTTAATAGAAGTGTTGTCTGACACTTCAATATAGTTGCATGATTGAACTACTACTGCTGCTTGTACGGCTACTACTGCTTTCGCCTCTAGTGGTGCCTTCTCCTTGACGGGGTGGTTGCTTCAGTAGCATCAATATGACGAACCTCCATTGTCCTCTGTTCAGTTTCTTCATTTATTCTTTGCTTATCTTCTCCTTTCACACTAAGGAATATCTCGTACATCGCAATAAGAGGATATGGGTCTAGGAGCCCCAACTGAGTGTTGTCATATCCAAAATCAGTAATGTTTCTCAAAATATACTTAATGACTTCCATCTTTAATGCATAGAGTTGGTCTCGGAATGATGCATATAGAGCTTCAACAGAGGGTGGTAATGGAGAAACCTTCTATTTATCAGACTTTCTTCTTTTATCCAAGGTGCAAGGGATGAATTTTACAATTAGTGTTTATTTATATGGATGTGCATTACAAGTTAACAATTAGCTTTATGTATACACAAAAGAAACTTTGGGATATTATGACTCTTCGTGTACCCCATATACTTTGTTAATTAATTCACTTTTGGCATCGTAAAGGATTATTATTCCTATGACATTGTAAATGATGATTATGGTTATCGATGTACAATTGAGATATGAATTATTTATTATTTGCATATCCCAAAATTATTGGATGGCTTCAATAAATAGTTGGGGTCAGTGTGATGGTGTCCTTTTGATTTATCATGTTGAAGTGTAATAGCAAGTGTCCATTTTATTAGATGTTTTTCCATTGTTTATGGCATAGTACAAACATGCTTCTGTGAATTTGTGAATAAGTTTTCAGAGGGAACACACTTAGTACTAAGGAAAAAGTTCATAGACAGTATATAAGGAAAAAGTTCAAAAGTAAGACATAGATGTCTGTGCATCAAACATTGTTAAAATAAAGATTAAACCAGATTCAAGCCAAAATAAAATTAAGCCAGAGTTCATTTGTAGTAAGTCATATGCCTAAACAATAGAAGATCAAATAAAATTTTTTCCAAAAAAACTGTGGGTTTTAACAACACAAATGCATTATATGTTGCTAAAGTCTGGAGACCTCAACTCACGCCATTATGAGCAAGAGGCCTCTCTAATTTCAAATGCCCTTTTATGCTCTTCAGTCCATTTTATTGCTTATTCTCTCTGTTGGTATAACTGAGTAGTAATTAGCTGGTATTCAAACTTAACTTGCTGTGTTTAAAGCTTCACTCCCTCTACCTTGTCCAGAAGCTATAGCTGATGCTCTTTCGGCTTTTCAATCTCTTTAGCTATAGGTTTTCAATCTGGCACTGCTCGGATAGATACTCATGGTGGATATCAGCCAGGTCCTTATTTTGTGCTTCTAGTGCATTCTTCATAGCCTTCTACTTCTCGACATCACTTTTCAAACTCTCGATATTACTTTAAAGGATTTCTATCGACTTGGAGGTTATGGCCAAGGAATTGAAAATTGATTCACTGTTACCGAGTGCTTTTGAGACACTCTTATATTGATCTGTTTCAGATGAAGTACTCTGAAGTACTGAAAGAAATGGGTCCTATTGTTGAGCACCTAGTGAAAGCAATTCATGTCTCAATAGAAACTTAATAGTATTCTTGGATGACTCTATGTCATCTCGTGTGAATACTGTGTGTTGTTATGAAGCAGATGTGGTATATAGTTCTAAGAAATTGAAATAAAGATCAATCATCGATTCTTCTGGTGAAGGAATTGAAAATGCCTTCTTACTTATTTCATTGATACTAGTCTTTACACCAATAAATTAACAAAACTATGAAATTCAGTAATTTATAAAACTAAAGACATTCGCTTAAGAAAATTGTACCAAACAAACAAATTAGATTATAAATATAGTGATGAAGTTGGTTATTACTTGTTCAGCTACACCTGAAGTTGGTGTGGCTTCATTGTTTTGGTCCTCAGATAAATCAAAGTAACTGACATCTACATTGTCAACTACACTATCAACATTTTTTCCTCTGGCCCTGTTGGTGAAGTAATGAAACTGTCATTCTGTTCATGATCATATGAGAATTTCTGTGGTGAGCCATCACCATCATCAGCATTAAGGCTATCTTGTAAATCCTCAAGGATATAATCAATAATCTGTATGAGATCTTCTTTCGTATTACTAAAATTTCCAATTTATTGTAGCCTGTTTGATCTTCTTAATCTAGAAGATAAAGTGGACATCACCTTTTTCTTAGGTGTTGAAGTAACTTTCTTCTCTTTTTTCCCTTAGTTATTGGATTTTTCATGTTTATGTGCAAATGCTTTGACGCTTTATTCTTTTCCCTCTTCAACATTGGATTTTCATTTTTTGGATGTTGTTGGTGGAATGGGAGAATTCAGACCTGTCATGGTAGGAAATATAAAAGATGAAAGAAGAAAATTACTGAATAATAATGAAATATAAAATTATATACGAAGTTTAGCTCACCTACTATAACAGTTTCAATAGCAGGAGGAATCACATCAAGAAATATTCGAGACCACGACTTGTTAAATAGTCAACATTCTAGTGAGAAGATATAATAGGATTACATTTAAGATCTTTCAGACCGCAAACAATTCTTTGAATTTCTTTAACAGACTGAAAATTGCATTCAATTGCTATTGGGACTTTATTTGGATACATAGACTGGTGCAATCCAAACTGCTGACTCTATAGATAAGGCATATAGTACTCTGTATTTATATATATTTGGCTTGTTTGAGTTCAATAAACCAATACCACCTATGAAGAATGGCCTTACAGTTGTATAGGCATAGAAAAACCTTAACTGAATTTGCTTGAGAACTCCAGGTTCATCATCCTCCAGTACACATTTCAGCCAAGTGTTTTTTTTATTTCTTCTTTTGTAAAGATGAAAAGCTACTCTTTTGTCCTTATTCTCTGCTTTAAAAAATGATACAATTTCATGGAATGACATGAAGTAGCTGCAACGATAAATATTCAAGCCTATTGGTTCATCTGACTGAGGAAGTTTCTCACTTCTTAATTTTGGGAAGTACGCGAACAACCATAACTGCACCAACCAAAGTGCTCCTTCCAACCTTGAAAAAGGCCTTGATGTATGATAATATTTTAGAGATCTGTAAGTGAGGCCAAGTAAATTTGATCCAAGGGCAAGATACTTTCCTGATGCAACAGCTTGCCAAATCTATGTACTCTACAGCTGGCTTTCCAGAGAAAGGACACATCAAGAATTTACAAATCAACACCCAAAGAAATTCAATTTACTCCTTCTGAGAAGGTCTACTAGATGCTTTAACCTTATGTTGAATCAATGAATGATATGATGAATAGTCAGTTGAGGCAGCTGAAAAATTTAGCAATTTTTTATCATTTGAATCAATCAAACATGGTGCATCTGGACAACCTATAGGTAATCCCGTTAGCATAAACACATCACGCAAGGTAATTGAATAGAGACTAAAAAGGAAAATAAAAGAGTTGACACTAGGCACCTAGTAATGCATAGCTACACAAAGCATATTGGTTTAAAATGACGGTCCAATTTTGCTCATTTCTATTAGCTGCTTTATCCCCATTACTTATCACATTTTTTTGTAATACAGCTTCAACCTATCAATCCAATAAATCTACTCAAAATACGATTTGGGCCAGGACTTCATGCTAGGTATCTCCACAGGTGGTCTCAGATCGACATCCAGTAACAACTCATCCTTGGAAGACAGTGGGAAGGGTGTAGTAGGTATTCCATCCTCGGGGCTTGCAAATGGTGACACAGAGATAAACAATTCATTAAACTTAAGTGGAATCCAATCCCTACAGTCTAAACATAAAAAAAAAATAAAGATTTCAAATTGATTACAAAAATGTACTAGACATGAAATGTTCAATATTCAGAAAAGTTAAAAAAAAGGTATGTACTTTAATGATAAATATGGTGGTAATGGATCGGCCTTCACCTCCAAGATTATTGCATTTCAAATTTCCTGGAAAAAAATGTATATATCAAGTTTTCATCTTTCAAATTCTTCAATTTTTTTAATATACACTTACATATCATTTCACAACACTAGTGTATTTAAAAATGAAAAAAATACCACCAGAGCACGAGTTCGATTCATATTCAACTTTTCTTCATCACTCAATATTACATGTGATTTCAAAAATAGTAGTAAATGCAATTTTTTTTATTTTAGTCACTTATTGAAAAATTAATATTTTGTTGAATGCAAGTTATTTCATTGGCTCATTCAAAAGTATGGAAAAACCTTGTATTTTTTTAAAATCAAAACCATTCACAATATAAGAAATACTTAATAATGTGTATAACTTACTAACCTGAAGCACATTTTGTGTAAGTATATCATCTGAATCAACATTGGACCTGACATCGTCCATTTTGTCTATTAATTCATGAAAATAAAAAAAATATGTTAGACAAAATATAATTTGTACAGTGAAATTATTGATGCAAACAAACATCTTAGTATGTTAAATCTAAAGTTACCTTTTATTGATTTGTAATGCCTTTTGAAATAAGTTTTAATAGGGCAATAGAAACGAGATTTCCTCACTAACCAAGGAGAAGTAGTTAGCAGCTGTCTACTAGTGTGCACCGACATTGAAGGTTGATCTTTGATTATATTGGATGAACGTCCTCCATTTGATTTTGATAAAAATAATATATCGTATAAGGATATTATAAAATTAGGGTATTAAAAATGTTTTCGCTGCCTGTGAGAATAGTTAATTGGATGGGTTAGGACATATTTGAACACAGGTTGTGGTGGTAATTAAGATGGATGGTTGACTGAAGAGACTTCTATGGGGTTATGACTTTTTTTTGGTAGGCTGAATTTGAAATGGATTTGAACTAGAACTATTTCCCGTGTTGAAGATAGGAGCTAATCTCAAGGTTATCGGTAAAGCAAGTTTAGATTTGATGACAGAAGGTGCCCTAAATTGGGAAGGAAGTAACGCCTACACTCCTTCTTTTTGATTTTTGTTTTCCCTTTCTTTTTGCTAAAACCAGTCATCATATTTGGTGAACTGTACTGTCGGCCTCATGTTAGCGGTAGAATAAAAAAAAATTTTGGTTAGTGTTAATCTATAAAAAATTTACTTTCACTATGACTATTGTCAAGCAAAGTATTAATCCTATATATTTATCATTTAATTGTATACATGTGGTGAACTACAATTAGTTTAAAATTGACGTCACATGATAAGTTCAACAGTTTGACTGCTTCATTGTAAAGTTTGAGCACCCTTTTAATAACATGTACTTGAGAATATCTGCAAATATCTAAATGACATGACAACTTTATGACAATATTTACATGAAGTGAAAACATCCTGCAACATATGCATTAGACATTGAACAAAGTAACATTTGTATATAAAACTATTTGCACTTGACATGTAAACTATATTAACATTTTTTTGTGAAACCAAGTGTATGGTGAAATTACTTTTTGAAATTACCTCATTAGGGAATTTGTTTGGTGAAGTTAATAATTTTGAAATATAATTTTTAAAAAAACATTAATGAAATTGTTTGGTGATGTTAATATATTAAGTACATTATAATTTGACAAAACTGAAATTACATTATAATTTTTGTACAAATTCAAAACATTGTACATAATGTATTTCTTTTAAACTAATTTAAACAATCCAGTAGGTCACAAACAAATCTAATTTCATGGTCACAACTGCATTTAACACAATTTATAACATAATCATCCACCAAGCCACCCCATCCTACATGCTTGTGGAAAAAACTTTAAGGACATTCGTTTATTTTGGGTGTCAATCTCCCCATCACCGATAGCTTTTGAAGTACTTGAACAAGAGATGCCCTACTTTCTCCAATTTTTTTTCATTTGTTTCATAGCTTCAACTAATTATTTGTCTTCCTCTTCATCCTTACTGTTATAGTTGCACAACAAGATTACCCCTAAAATGTACTATAATCTGTAATGTCCTATTGTTGATGCTAACTCTAATATGCCATGGCCTGTCTTAAGCTCAGGAGCTATGCTAAAGCAAGTTTTCTATAACATAATAACACAGAATATCAAACAATAATGTAATTTTGTACTTTTGTTACAATTAAGAACATAGGCAAATGTACATACCACCCTTTCCCTATACAATGACTCTGAATTTTGAGACTCAGCGCAACTTCTTAAAAGCATAAACACTGACCTTGGAGAAACCCAATGTTCACCAGGGATGTTATCTAGATTAACCCATCGATAAAATTCAGGGTGGTCCGCTGCATTATAATCGTATTTACAATTGATATGGAAAAAAAAAGTATAATAATTAATCAGTTAGCCTAAAAAAAAGTTATTGAAACTGAAACAAAACTCAAATCTAACATATTGTTTATATTTTAGTTTAAAATTGAAAACATCTTTAATAGAATGTCTTCCCACTTTTGAGATTATGTCAACCATCAACTCTTCAGGTATATCACAGAGGGAAGTCGTTGGAATAACGGTGTTTTTCAACTTATCTGTAGCCATTATCAGTCACAGGAACTTGAAATTGAGAAAAATAAGGTAATGTAATAGAAAGTGTTGTTTAGATTAAGAGAACTAACACTGTATGTAGATATTTATAGAGGGATGCAACTCTGTAATTAAGGAAGTTAAATCGATGTCACATGTTAACACGTGTACTTTTCATTAAATGTACAACTTTATATTAACATGTATGTAACATTTTAGGGCAAAGATGCATTTACGCCCCTAATGTTTAGGTCGAGGAGCACATAAGCCCTTTACGTTTTTTTGCACCATTTAAGCATAGAATCAAGTTTTTTCTGTATTTTTAGCTCCTCTTATAATGGCAAATAAATTAAAAACTAACATTGTTTGTGTCAGGCTAACATGGTAATTTTGTGCAAAGGAAAATGGGTCCCACATATAAAATAAAATAAAATTCTCCCAAATCAACCTAGCTATGCTAACATCATTAACCTTTAGACAATCTTCAAATGCAGAACCTCAATTTTGTGCAACACTTTATTTCCTTTATACTCTCCAAATATTCATGAGATGAGGTAAAATTGATGAGCTGAGGCAAAGGTAAGACTGTAAAGAGAGATGCAAAAAATTTAAAAAAGCATTGAATGGCAGTATGTACTAATAGATGCAGAAGGTAAAATGAATGGTGTTTTATTCTGCTTTGCCAGAGACAGAACAACAGCTGAAAAAGAAGGAAGCATATGCTGAATTGTCAAGCATTTACATAACAACAATGGCTGGTAACTAAGCAGATAAAGATGATAAATTAGCAACATCAATAACACATACAGAGATAGAAGCAAACAATTGGTAGTGGTGGCAGAGAGCATAATAGGGAATAAAGAGGAACTCATAGTAGTATGAAACAATGAGAGAAGATGCTCATATATAGGTACTGCCTGGGTAATCGGCAAATGCTGAAATTCAAAAATTCAAAATATAAAAAAATTAATAAAATAGATTATTATTATTATTATTATTATTATTAAAAGAAAGGAAAGGAAAAAAAAAAAGAAGAAACATGCGTAGTATTTGCAACCAACACTCATTTACTGTTTCTTATCTCATAAACACATATGGGTTGTCTTTAGAATCTGCTTTATCAGTTTCTAAAAGTGTCAATTTTGAAAACCCAGAAAAGCCTGATCTTGTTCTTTCCTTTTTCAAGAACCTTGGATTTTCAACTGCCCAAATCTCTCATATGATTAGAAGGATCCCTAAAACTCTATCACGCAATCCTGAGAAAATCATTTTCCCTAAAGTTGAATTTTTCACTCTAAAGGTGCTCCAACACAAGACCTTATAAGAATCTTCACTTCCTATCCTTGGCTCTTTAGAAGAATTTTAGATAACTAATTGGTTACTTCTTTTAACTTCTTCAAAGATTTGCACCAATCTGATGAGTTGTAGTCATTAGACGTTATCCTTCTATTCTAGGTCGTCGACTT
>CATIWK010249200.1:0-11069 GCA_949634005.1 Mallotus japonicus
AGTGAAGGTTGCCATGGATCTCCACCAAAGTTTGAGAACTTAAAAAGAGGAATGGGCATCATTTGACGAGAAATGGCAGGAGGAAGAGGAGACAGATGATCCTCTTCGATAGGACCAGTAGATTTGAGAAGAAAGCGATAAAAGACGTTTGGAATTAGGTTTCTTACAGCAGCATATGCCACTTCTTTTGATGATCAAAGAGTGAAATTGAAGAATGTCCACAAGAGAAGCCACAACAGAAGTAGCAGCGGTCACACCAGGCGGCTTTCATAATTCGAAAGCTAAGAGAACTACAAAGGAAGTCGACATAAGAAGAAAAGGGAGAGAAGAAGCGAAAGAGGGGAAGCAGAATTGGGGAAGCAAAATTGCACAAGGGAAGAAAGGAAAGGAAAAAATAGAGAGGGAAAAGAAGAGGTGGCGGTGATTGAAAAAGAACAAAATATAATGTTAGGGTTAGACAGATATTAAGGAAAAATTTGAAAAAATGTCTCAAAAATTATCCTTTAGAGACATTTTTTAATGTGTTACAAAATAAATTGTCCCTACTTTTTATATTTTTTAGAGACTATTTTATAAAACGTCATTGAAAATTAATTTTAGAGACATTTTATAAAAATGTCATAAAAATATCTCTAATTAATTAAATTTTTAAATTAAAAATATTGAAAATATAAAATTAATGATAAATTTGTTAAGCTAATTTTTAATAAATTGTAAAAAATATTATTTTTATTATTATTAAATTGAAGAAAAAATAAATTTTGTAGAGATAATTTTAAAAATATCATAAAATAAAAGTGAAAATGATAAATTAAGTTAAATTTTTAATTCAAAAATGTTAAAAATATAACAGTGATAATTTTAAATTGAAATAAAAAAATAAAAGTTCATTAAAAATAAATTATTTAAAGACATTTGTAAAACGTCACTAAAGTTTAATTTTAAAGATGATTTTATAAAACATCACAAAAGCTTAATTTTAGAGATGATTTTCAAAAATGTCAAAAAAAAAAATCATCAAGCGACGTTTATAAAACGTCACTAAAACTTAATTTTAAAGACGATTTAATAAAACGTCACAAAATCTTAATTTTAGAGACAATTTTAAAAAATATCATAAAAAAGTATCATTAAGCGACGTTTATAAAACGTCATGAGCACTTTTAGGGACAATGCGGAAATATTTTCATGGGTAGCGGGAATTTGTGTGCCTTTTTAGAAACGATTTTTGTAAAACGTTCCAAATTTTAATATTTAGAGACTATTTTTAAAGTGTTGCAAAAATAAAATGTCTCTAATTCCACATTTTGTTATAGTGCCTTATCATCTCCACCAACCACCTCAATCTCGTCACCCTTTACTACACTCGAATCTGAACCCATTCGCTAACATACCATGCAACTTCAGCCTTTCGCAATAGCTTGCACTCGACGTTATGCCTTGGTCGTTGATACAATTCTTGACACTGAACCTACAAGCTATTCCGAAGCTAAACAGTTTATTCAATGTCGGACTGCAATGGATAACGAAATTAAAGCTTTACATAGAACTCATACGTTGGATCTTATACCACCACCTCCTAATGCTAATGTGGTAGGCAACCAATGGGTATTTAAAATCAAACAACATGCTAATGGTACAATTGAATGGTATAAGGCTCGTCTAGTGGCAAAGGGATATACTCAAGAGCATAGTTTGGATTATACAGAAACCTTCATTCCTGTTATTAAGCCAATAACAACTCAGGTTGTTCTTTCAGTTGCTTTTTTAAACAATTAGAATATATGTCAATTGGATGTAAGAAATGCTTTCCTTCATGGTGACTTAGCAAAAACAGTGTACATGGCTCAACCTCAGGGATATATTGACAAGAAACATCCTCACTATGTTTGTAAACTTTTTAAATCTTTGTATGGCCTTAAGCAGGCTCCGTGAGCTTGGTTTTACAAGTTGAGTGGTTTTCTTCAATCCATTAGTTTTTATGGTTCTCATTCTGATCCTTCCTTATTTATTTACAACCATAGCAAAGTGTAGTTTTTTATTCTTATTTTTGTTGATGACTTTGTTCCCATTGGCAACAATAATGAGTTTCTTAATTCTATTATTCAACAACTATCTACATCTTTTTTATTGAGGGATCTCGGATCATTGCATTATTTTCTTGGCATCTATGCAAGCTAATGGACTTCTATTATCTCAAAAAAAATATATATTTCTAGTATCCTAAACTTCATAGGCATGTCTTCTTGGAAATTTATTTCCATACCAATGGTGCCTAGTATTTAAATATTTAAATATTCATCGCCATCATTATCACCAGGAGAGGCACAAAAGTTTCAAACATTTTGTGGCTCCTTGCAATATGTTACCTTTACCAGACTAGATTTAATGTTTGCTATGAATAAGCTCATTCAATTTATGCATTCTCCAACTCAACTTCATTTGTAAGCACTGAAAAGAGTTCTTAGTTATCAATAAGGCACTAAGGATCAAAGTTTGTTATATTCTTGAACCACAAATTTTAATCTTACAGCTTTGTTGATGTTGATTGGGAGGGTAGCTTCAATAACAGGAAATCTACAAGTGGCTACCTTGTTTATATGGGTGCCAATTTGATTGGTTGCATTCCAAAAAACAACACATAGTAGCTCGAAGTTCCATTGAATTCGAGTTCAAAGTAATCACCAATGCAACTGTTGAGCTTCGTTGGCTTTCTCATTTACTTCATGAACTCGATTTATGAATAACAAGGGTTCCACAGGTCTGGTGTGATAACTTGGGGCTGTGTTTATTTCCTCTAATGCCATTTTCACAGCATGGACAAAACATGTAGAAGTTGATTTTCATTTTGTAAGAGAGCAGGTTGCTTTGAAAACTTTATGTGCTGGTTCGATTTCAACACAGGACTAGCTTGCAGACATAATGACCAAACCATTATCCAAACCAGCCTTTCGATTCATTGTTTCTAGGCTGAGGCTAGCACAATGCTAGCTTATGCTTATGGGGGAGTATTAGTGATAAATTGTTATTTGAATATTTATTATATTTGTTACAAAGTTATCTATTTTTGTACAACTCTATTGTATATATACTGATATACATCAATATACGAGATTATGATTTTCCCACTCAATACTAATATTGACTGTGTCTATATACAACATGCACCCATACTAAAATAGTTTTAATGGAATTTAATAATTAAATCCATATTAATATGATAAACCCTAATTATTATAATATTAATTATATAGTTATATTGCAGTAATGCCGATTTTAAGTTAATATATTTTAAATTTAATTTATGTTAAAATAAAAGTTCCTTAGATATTATAATTATTATTAAAATAAAAATATAATAAATTAAAATATATTAATTGAATACAAAATTAAATGAATTTAATATCAGGGGCGAAATAGAATTTATAATTTTTTTAAATTGGTCATTTAATGATAAATTAAATTGTAAGGATGTAATAATTTAATGGAGCAAAACTTTTGATATGTTTAAATTAACTACTAAAAACATGAGAACCTAGTAATATAATAAGTCAAACTTTAGAGATATAACCCTATTTAAAATAGTAGATTAAGTTTTTGGAAAAAAATAGTAAATTATTGTAAATGTTCTTTTTTGCAATTATACTTTATTTTCTTACTATTTCCAATTCCGAAAAATTATTTTTTCTTTCACTTATTTATATTAAATTTGAAAAAGAAATATATTAATTATTATTAAAATAAAGTAAAATAAAATAAAAATTGAACCATTATTATTAAAAATATTTAGTTTTTTCAAATGTATCTAAAAGAGTGAAAAATCGCAATTTAACTAACATAAAATGGAATTAAAAAATTTACCTATTGTAGTTAAAAAAAAATAAAAAATATAATATTTTTTAGTAAATAAAATTTTAATTTAACTAAAATTATGAAACAAAAAATCAAATTCAACCACTATAATTAATAAAATAAATATTTTTAATAGTTAGAATAAAAATGAAAATGAAAAATAATGTAGAAGAAGGGTGGCTATATCAATTTGCAATTTAAGATTTATCATATAAATTTTTAAACTTGTAAATTTGCTACACTATTTCAAAAGAATGTTGTCCCTTTGAGGACATTCGATATTTCAAAAAACAATTTAGCTAGTTTAAACAATGATTATAAAAAATAATTCAACACCACAGCAGTAAAAACTAAAACACTCTAACACCATTTATATATATATATATATATTTTTTTGAAAGAGTGTGGCATTGTTAAATTGTCCTTGTACTCTCATATTAATAGTTATTATGTGTGTGTAAAAATTATAGACCTATAAGTCTTTGCAATGTGCTCTACAAAATAATTTCAAAGGTGCTTGCAAATTAGCTCAAGTTGATGTTAGCAAATGCATCTGTTATGGGTGGACTAATTATAGACAAAGCTATTCTTGCTTTTGAGGTCTTCCATTCTTTGAAGCATTGCATTAAAAGTAAGAATGGAGTCATGGCAATGATGTTAGATATGAGCGAATCATATGATAGTGTAGAATGGAGGTATCTTGAGTAGGTTATGCTTCAAATGAACTTTCCATCTTACTTTGTTGGTTTAATTATGGGTTGTTTAACTACTACTTCCTTTTCATTTATCATTAATGGCCAATCAAGAGGTTTTCTCTAGCCTAGTAGAGGCTTGCACTACAGCAATCCAATTTCGCCCTACTTAGTTTTAATTTGTTATGAAAGGGTTATCAACGATGATCAAGAAGTTAGCTTCACCGAGATCTCTCCATCCTGTCAAAGTGAGTAGAACCTACCCTCCATTTTTCATTTTTTTTGTTGATGATAATATTCTATTTTTTAGAGCCACAATTCCTGAATGTCAAACTCTTAAGCAACAGTTGATAGTGTTTGAGATTGAGTCTAGCCAAAAGGTTAATTTTGACAACTCTGAAGTTTCATTTAGCAGAAATGTGGATGAACAAAAATGTGCACAGCTTTGTGACATTTTTGGCATATTGGCTATTGATTACCATCCAAAGTATCTAATGTTTCCTATTTTGATAGGTCGCTCTAAAAAGTGCATATTTGGATTTTTGAAGGAGCAATTGTGGATGAAACTTAAGGGGTCGAAAGAAAAGTTACTTAGTTGTGAAAGTGAGGGAATTTTAATTAAATCACTAGCACAAGCAATCCCTCAGTACATTATAAGTTTCTTCGCATTACAATCTACTTTGTACAAAGAGCTTTAGTCAATGAATAAACAATTTTAATGGCATATCTGATACAAGGAAGATTCACTGATGTTATGGGATAAACTGGCTAGGCAAAATGTGATGGTGGTATTGGTTTTCGGCACTTTTAACAAATCAACCCTTCCAGCTAAACAGGGGAAGCACTTGCAATGTAGCCTCAATCTTTATGTGCTCGTGTGTTACATGCAAAATACAACCATCGGGGTTCCTTTTAGTATGCTTCCAATAGGGCATAAACTAAGTTATCTTGGAGAAGTATTTTGGGTTCTCATATATATTATTAGAAGGTACATGTTGGCATATTAGTAATAGGGTATCTATCAATATATGGATTAATAGATGGATTTTGGGGTTAAATAGTATGCAGCCACTTACGTTGAGAAATGTGTCAATGGATTCCTAAGTTGCTACTTTGATAGATGCTGATACAAAAGAATGGCAGTGGACTCGATTAATTTTCAAATGCCAACAAATAAATAATTTTAGACCCCTCATAACACATGGTTTTTATTTAGTCATATCTGGTTATTGTGTTGTTTTACTCTTTCGTCACAGTTGCATGCTTTTGGCTCTTCAACAGCTAATATAATATTTGACTGGAACTGTGTCTAGCGGCTTAATATTGCTCAAAAAATCAAGATATTTTTTATGGCGGGCTTTGAATGACTCTTTTCTATATGTTGTCAATTTTCACCACTGAGAAATTCGTCTTTATTAGGTATGTATTATTTGTGGGCAAGGCTAAAAGACTTTATTGCACTTATTCAAAGAGTGTCAATGGGTTCATCGATTGTGGTTACTCTTTTTAGGACTAGTTTGTTTAACTATCTAAATGTTTTAAAAGGGAAACTCTTGAACAAGTAGTCTGCCTTTAGTAGAGTATATGGTTTCATCAGAACTAGAGAGTTACTGGTAAGTTGGGTCTTGATGATCATGAAATTCTGCTGCTAGCTAATAAGATATTTTCCAATTATCATAGTCCTAATGTTGGTGATCACCTTTTATCATTAGCTCTTGTCCAGGGTGGTTAGTTTCCTCTATTAGGTGGTCTGTTTGAAATAAATTTAGATTCATCATATGACCAAATAGGTTGTTTTGGCTTAGTATGGTTTGATGTAATTCTACTAGTGATGTGTTATTTTTTGCTAGAAAGGTAATGTATGGAACTAGCTGATTTAAAGATTTACAATTTGGGATGATAATTGCCTTGGCCAATGGTTTTAAATAAGTGGTCCTTGAATCAGACTCTCTTAAATGCAATGTCTAAACTTCAGACTTCTCAATTAGGTACTTTAGTTCCTGACCTGATATGTAATAACGTTCATCAGCTCTCTTTTAAAAAAAAAAGCAAATCCAACATTCCAAAGCCCATGAGAAAGTACAAATTTATAAAGAGACAAGTAATCTAGTTTCAATAAGGAAAACTAATCTTATAAGAACAAGGATTATCAACAATGGAAGTCTAAATTCAATAAGATTTGAGCTATATATTTCTCTTTATAAACCTACTATACTCTCTTATATTTATTCATTCACAAATTCTTTACATTACTCATATATAGAAATCAAACTTAAGCATCAAAGTACTTGTAGGAGAAATCCTATGAGTTCACCTAACTTTTCTCGTATTTTGCAGGTTCTATAATTGAGCTAATTTCGGATTTATCAAGTGTCGCCGTCAGTGGAAAACTTTTTTATAATTTTATTCCTTATTTTTTTCTCTTTCAATACGCTCTAGCTCCTCATCAAATCCAATAATTTTTATTCTTGCCCTTTACATTTAATTAAAGGCACACAATTATGCAACATGCATATGCTTAAAGTTATAATGCATTTCAATTTTTGAATACATATCTTCAGTTGTAATTTTTCCATGCTTGCGGATGTCCCATTAACTAATATAACCTAGCACAATATGATCAGCTAGAGCAAGCGACCTTAAGGTTTATGACTGCAAAAAATAATGATCATGGTTTTTCTCTGCATATTGGTTAGAAAATATAATATCTTGAGGATGTATTGAAAAGAAGATTCTAAAATGGCAATGACATGAAGATGGAAGACAGGATTGACAGTTACTAGATGTTGTTCTTCGTCAAATGCTATATTTTTTAGGCACGAAAAAAATCTTGCATTTTATTCAAAGATGGAAGGAAAATACACCCTAGCAGGTCTGAAAATATAGTGGAATAGTTCAAATAAATAAAAAATAGCATAAGAGATTATAGAGTCTATAGAAGAGGTATGCAACCCTAGGTCTTTCGTTGCTCTCCACAAGCCTCTCTCTTAGTTCATCTATGGCTTCTTATTAAGCTACTATTGCTTCTTCTTCATTTTTATCTTCTTATTTGTCTATCTTTATTTGCATGATCAAAATCCTTATCCTTTTATTTGTTATTATTTGTATATTAAAATTTCATCATGCATATAACAACAGCTTCGAGCTTGGCCTCTTCGCTACTTAGAGCATTTAGGGCAGCTAGACTCCTTTCTTTTTCTTCCTCTTCTTTACTATCACCATTACTAGGACCTCCATTTCTTTGCCACTATTTGTCAATTATATTCATTACTAGTCTCTTAACTTCTCTGTCGTTGTTTGATCTCTCCATTACTCCATCCCTCGCTGTAGTCATAGTGTTGACTGGTGGTCTTTGGTTAGTCGTCAGTCTCATATCAAAATTGCTTCTCCTATTATTGAACGGTTCTAGTGAAAGATCACAACTATGGATCCTGAGCATCCTTTCAAGGGAATCTTTACTCCTCTCCCAAAGCCAGGTGATGGCGAGTTCAGAAAGTTTTATAGCCTTCCTGCTCTAAATGATCCAAGAACTAATAAGCTGCCTTATTCAATCATAATCCTTCTTGAATCTGCAATTTGTAATTGTGAAAAATTTCAAGACACTAACCAAAACGTTGAGAATATCATTGATTGGGAAAATACATCTCCAAAACAAGGTGAAATTCCCTTTATGTCTGCTCGTGTTCTCTTACAGATTTTATTAAAGTACCATATATTATTGACCTCGCTTCCATACATGATGCTATGAGTAAGCGTGGTAGTGATTCTAACAAAATCAATCCCTTAGGAAAGTAGCAATAACAAAAATAGATCACTAGATTATAAGCTTCAGCTCAAAGTCCTTGGCTTTCTTCAAATTACTTGATAATAATTGAGCAAAGAATAACGAATATGAATATTTGTAGAATCAAAAGCGGGACTTGAGCACACTAGAAAGATGAGTTTCTTTCTCTATTTATTTATTTATTTTCAATAGAAAAAATAATCAGGACTTGCAGGTACCAATCATATTGGTGAGCATCAAAGACTCGACATTCACCAACACTCATTCATGCTTGGTTCGACACCACCACCATTATGGCTAGTATTCACTAGCACTCATTCATACTGAGATCGACATCCATTGGTACTCATTGTGCTAGGCTTGAGTCGTATCTGGTTTAATTCTCACCAGCACTCATAATGTGCTCAGTTCAACTCTCACCAATAGTCATAATATGCTCGATTTGACTTTCACCAATACTAATAATGTGCTCTGTTCAACTCTCATTAGCACTCATAATGTGCTCTGTTTGAATTTCACCAACAATTATAATGTTCTTGGTTTGACTCTCACCAGCACCCATAATGTGCTCAGTTTGACTCTCACCAGCATTCATAATGTGCTCAGTTCAATTCTCACTATCACTCTTAATGTGCTTGATTCAACTCCCACTAGCAATAGGCAACATTCGACACCGATTGAGATCATTCAAACATTACCCAAGTGACATTTGAGGGACACTCTTGATACCCTATATCATTATCTAGGCCTAAAATGAAAGCTCAACATTCCAAAGCCCATGAAGAAGTAAAAATTTGTTTGTAAGGAGAAAGGTAATATAGTTTCAGTAAGGAAAACTAGTGCTTTAAAGACAAGGATTATCAAAAATGGAAGTTCAAATCTAATAAGGTTTGAGCTTATATTTCTCTATATAAACCCCTTATACTCACTTATATTTATTCATTCCACAAATTCTTTACATTACTCACATGCAAAATTTTATATTGACAAATGATAAGTAATTAGTTTAGAAATTAGAGAGTTATATACTTGCAAACATAGTATAAGCCACAAACATATTAATACTAAAGGTAAATTACGATTACCCCTGAGGTTTAACCAAATTAACTACTTTGTCGATGCATTTGTAAAAGGTAATTAAATATCCCCTAACATTTTGACACCGTGAGCTGTTTGCCCCCTCCATTAGATTTTTCATGATAATCTGTTAAGTTGAGCTAAATTTACTAATTTGCCCATTATATGTTTTAATATTTGTTTTACTTTTATGATTTGAGTTGCATTATCAAGGCATCTATTTTTATTATTTTTTTAATATTTATATTTTTAATTATATTATCAACAAAATTAATTAATAATAAAATTAAAATTATTTTTCAAAATTATTTTTAATATTAATATTTTAATTATATTTCCCCTCCATTTTTTATTTTTTCAATATTTATGTACCAAGAGTTATTTGCTTTTTATATATATATTATTGATATTGAAATTATTTTTAATATTTATTTTTTACATATTATTGATATTTATATTTTTATATAAATAAAAACTATTTAACAAAATTTTAATAATTAATAAATTTAAAAGACATCAATAATTGATAATTTAACCCTATTTACCAAATATTTTTTGATTCTAACTCCTTTATAATTAATAATGAAAGGGAAAAAAATTTTTTTTTGGATCCTTCATCTACTGCTGCTGCTTCTTCTTGCGAAAAACTTCAGGATGCATATGCGTTGTCCACCATCACCGTTGCTTAGGATGCAGTCGAAGCTGCTGCTACTTCTTCTTGCGAAGTCGAATCTCCGCTAGCCACTACAGCTCCTGCCAGCCCTTTTGCAGGCCTCTACAGCTCCGTCGCTAGCTCGCACAACGATGTTGCTTCTTCAGCCACGTCACAAAGCAGCGGAACTGCTGCTTTCTCCCTCGCCTGCGACGTGATGGAGAAGGGAAGAGAAACGGGAAAAGAAGAGACAAAGAAGACGACGAGAAAATAGACAGAGACGGGGACAAGAGAAATTTTGTTGCTGATTTGTTGATGCTGGACTTGTTGATTTGTTGATTTTGTTTTTGATTTGTTGATTTGTTTTTTTGGTTTGATTTGTTAAATGGATGAAAGAAATTTTGTTTGATTTGAATGGATGAAAGAAATGTTGTTTTGCTTTTTATTGTGGTGGATTTGTTGTTGGCTGGATTTGGTGGTGGTGGTGGCGACGATGGATGGTGGTGGTGGATTTGGTGGTGGTATGGCGGGGATGGTGGTGGTGTTCCTCTGCTTTGTTTTTCTTATTTTTACTTGTGAAATCTGCTTTATAAACAAGAAAGTTATAGATTTTGTGACAGTGGTGGTTGTGTTGTTGTCAATTTGTAACAATGGTAAGGTTTGTGGTGGTGGCGGTGGATCAATGGTGGTGCATTAGTGGTAGGTGTGAAAGAGATGGTATCAGTGAAAGGAGGATGAAGTTTTAAGGAGATTAATGGTATTTTTTCTCTTAAAAATTTACAATTTAGTCATCAAATTTCTATAAATATGCTAATCAGTCCAAATTCAAAATTAATTAAGGGTAATTTTGAAATTTTATATAATTATTGACCATTTTGACCATTATTTGTACTTTGACTGAAAGAATATTCTTAAATATTTTAACGGAAGGGGGTAATAGTTAATGGAATCAAACGTCAGGGGGTATTTAATTGACTTTTATAAATGCATGGACAAAGTAGTTAGTTTGGCC
>CATIWK010249281.1:0-18385 GCA_949634005.1 Mallotus japonicus
TCTTGTTGTTGTTCTGATTGTTGTTTTTTATTGTTTTATTATTTTTTATTGTTGTTTTATTGGATCTTTCAGTCTTTTTTAATTTTTAATTGTTGTTGTTTTTGTTTTTATGTTTTTTTTGGTTTTTTTGTAGTTGTTTTGATGGTTGTTCTGATGTTTTGTTTTTACAGTAGTTTTTGTTATTTTTTTGGTTACAAACCACTACAAAAATAAGCTCAAAAAACTAAAAATAAACCAAAAAACACCAAAAAATCAAAAAAATAACACAAATAAAAACAATTAGAAAACAACCTTAAAACAATTAGTCCATATATTGATTTCTTAAGTTTACACACCATATGATCCTTTCCCTCCATGGAAAAACTTTCAGGTTGATCCATATAAATTTCTTCCTCTATATCCCCATTAAAAAAGGTTGTTTTTGCATCCATTTGATGTAACTCTAAATCATATTGAGCTACTAAAGCCATAATGATTCTTAGTGAATCTTTCTTTGAAACAGGTGAAAATTTCTCTTTATAATCAATGCCATCCTTCTGAGTATAACCTTTGGTGACAAGTCTAGATTTAAATCGTTCGATATTGTCATTCGAGTCACGTTTAGTCTTAAAGACCCACTTACATCCAACTCATTTAGAACCTTTTAGCAATTCGACAAGATCCCAGACATTGTTTTCAGCCATTGATTTTAACTCATATTTCATAGCATTAATCCATTTATCAGACTTATCACTATTAATGGCTTGTGAAAAGGAAACAAGATATTTATTAATGCCACAATTAAAATCTGACTTATGCAAATAAACCAAATAATCATCTGAAATAACCGATCTTCGTACCCTTATAGGTTTACTTAAAGCTATTCCACGTGGTTCATTTCTATCAGCTGGTGATAGGTTAGGTTCTTCATGGGGTACTTCTTCATTCAAATATTGTTCATTATTATTTTGTTCCTACAAATTTGGAACAATATTTAGAACAATTGTGGATGCAGGAACATTTATGGGTAATGGAACATTAACCCTTATTTCATTAATATCCACAATTTGTTTATCAACACTCCCACTGACTTTACCATTCTCAATGAATTTGGCATTGTCTGTCTCAATAACTCTAAAACTATGGTTTGGACAATAAAACCTGTACCCTTTAGATTTCTCTGGATAACCAATAAAGTAATCACTAACAGTTCGAGAATCCAATTTCTTTTCATGTCGATTATACATTCGTGCTTCTGCTGGACAACCCCAAACATGCAAGTGTCTTAAACTAGGTTTCTTTCCAGTTTATAACTCAAAATAAGTTTTAGGAACTACCTTACTAGGAATCCTATTCAGCAAATATACTGCATTTTAAGTGCATATGTCCACAAAGATTTGGGCAATGAGGAATTATTTATCATACTCCTAACCATGTCCATTAATGTTCTATTTTGCCTTTCTGCCACACCATTTTGCTGAGGTGTGCCTGACATAGTATATTGTGCACATATGCCATGTCTTTCAAGGAATTTTGCAAATGGACATGGATTCTGTCCTAATTCATTATGCTTTCCATAATATTCACTAGCTCTATCAGACCTTACTATTTTTACTTTTCTGTCTAGTTTCCTTTCAACCTCTTTAATAAATATCTCAAGGGCATTTACAGTTTAAGATTTTTCTTTAAGCAAATAGACACATCCATAATGTGAAAAATCATCTATAAAGGTGATAAAATACTTTTCTCCACCAAAAGATAGAATATCAAAAGGTCCACATATATCAGTATGTATAATTTCAAGAAGCTGAGTACTTCTTATAGCTCCTTTCTTGTTATGTTTGGTTTGTTTTCCCTTAATGCAATCCACACATAAACCAATATCAGTAAAATCTAGATTTGGTAGATTCTCATTCTTTACTAATCTTTGTAGTCTTTCTTTGGATATGTGACACAAATGTTTATGCCATAAGTAAGCAGAGTTTTCATTTGCCATGCTACGTTTAATTCCAATATTCTGATAAACACACATTAGGGATGCAGAGAAATTAACATCAAGTTTTAATTTATATAAACCATCTAAAAGAATTCAAGAACGAATAAAGGAATCATCTTTATTCAATAAATTGAAAACATCCTTTTCTAATCTTAAAACTAAACCCATTAACATCAAGTTTCGATACAGAAACCAAATTTCTAGAAAGTGAAGGTACATAGAGAGTTTGTGGTAGACTGATGTGTGCGTTCCGAAAGTATACGGAGTCATCCAAGTAGTAAAAATATCGATCCCACAGAGATTGCAAATTGATTATTGAATTACTTAAAGTGTTTATTTGTCTAGACACCGAAAATTGATTTTTGAGTAAAGTAAACAAAAAAAAATTAAAATAAATATAAATCACAATCCTAAAAATGCTAGGGTTCTTAAACTCAATTCAACCTCTAAAAAGATGTAAAAAATCCTAAGTTAATTCAGACCATAGGTCATGATGTAGGCAATCTTAAGAATCATAAATCTTCCTCTCAGATAAACCTATGATTAATTGAATATAACTAGCACTTAATTTTACAGCTCTCGCTAATCAAGTGTTCACTATAATCAATTTTAAGTTTAGCCCTTTAACATCATTAACTATCTAAATGTCTCTCAACTAGGTAGACAATTAATAGGCTATTGCTTGTTTTCTCAATGAAACCTATCTCTCAATCAAGTCTCATTGTCTAGATTCAAACCAAGGGTGAAAAATCCAGTGAAGACATTAAGCAAAAAAACAACCAATGAACTATGTTTATTAACTTAGGTTAGATCATGTTAATCACATGGTTGAATTGATTTAAGAACCCTAACTAAATATTTAGCTACTCATATTTTAGAAAGAGAAAAAGATGAAGTAATGAAGAGAAATGCAATCATCATTATTGATTAAAAGAAAATAATAACAAGAGAATTAAATAAAGAAAAACCCTCTTCACTTCGTTCCTTCAAAACTTCAAAAATAAATCTCTACTTCAATATAAGCAAGAACTTGAATCAAAACCAACTTTTATTCTTTAAAGTAAAAATTTAAGAAAGACTAAAACTAAGACTACCCTTTTGCTCTAATGAAGGCCTCTTATTTATAGCCTCCAGCCTCCAATAACTTTGAGGTTTGTTACAATTCAAATCCCATAAAATCCCCCCAAATAATCAGCTAAAATTTTGAATTTAAAAAGTTGTTACAACAGCTTGCGTGGCTATGCGCACCCACGTGGGTGGCTAGGCAAAAACAGTCTACTGAACTTGCTTGGCTGCACAGTAGGGTGTACGTGGCTATGTTGGTCTTTAAGCAATCAGGCGTGGCTACGCAGAAACATGTTGCCTTTAAAACTCCACTTTTTCTCAAGATTTTTACTTGTGCTTCCTCTATATCCTTATCTTCACTTTATCAAATCTCTCAAATCTTTCAAAATCCCTCCAATGCATCCTAAAATCAAAATTTAAATAAAGATTAACTAATTAAACATAAAAATCAACAAAAATTAATTAAATCCTAACAACTAAATAAAATTAACAAAATAAATAAAAGATCTTTAAATTAACTAAAAATGCAACTAATTAGATTCTAATCCCATAGAAAAGAGTGTTCAAAATACAAGATTTTTCTCACACATCAAATTCCCCCACACTTGAGTCTTTGCTTGTCCCCAAGCAAAACAAGAGAACTTCTTATTCATATAAAGAATCAAAATCATCAGCTAGTTTTAAGTTGACTAACCACTCTAATCTTCCTTTAATATAAAGCTTAGAACCATAAATTAAAACAATAACTCGAAGTCAAGGATGTAGCATTTACCGTGTGAAAAGCAAACTATTCCATTGAATTCATGTAAATGAACAATTAACATCTAAGAAAAAATGAAAGTAAATAGGAATTAACTCTATACTTAGGTAGTCCAAAATTCAACACATACTAGGAACCACATGGCCCTCAATTTATTCATTTATTCAAAGTTTTCCCAATATCAGTATCCCTCACCTTTCCTGTATTACTCAGTGTGGATACATCCAAAAAGGGTCCTTTGGATACCCTTACTCTAGTATACATCATTGGAGTATAATAGCGAGTGCGTTTTATGCTCCATCTCTTTTTTTTTTTTTTTGAAGAGATGCTCATAGGTGCTTAAATACAAGTGAACTAAACTATGCCTAAGAAAAGAAATTGAATTCCCACTTACAAGCATCTTTCTCAAATATCAAGCATCCAAGTTTAATTATTCAATGGAACAGTAAGCATTAAGTTTATTAAAAATAAAAAATCCCTAACTACAAATTATTTTTCTAATTTAAAAGTTAAAACAAAACATTAAAGGAAGATTATCACACTTACTCAAGAAAACAATTTCTGATGAAATAAGCTCTTCATAAGAATAGGTTCAAAAACTCAAGTGAAATGAATCTAATCAATATGCGTGATCTCAATTTATTCTAAGAAAAACAAATAACAATTTGAAAATGCAAATTAAATGACTAAATAAAAAGAAAAAGAAAAGAAAAGTGTACTTCCCTTATTTGGATGCACTTGGAGGCGAGGTGAATGGAAAGATGAATTCCGTTGGCACTTCACTTGGTCCCTTAGACCTTTTAGCTTGAGAGAGTTACTGTTTAAGCTCTTCGATTTGGGCTTGCAGCTTCTCCATATTTGCCTCGCATCTCCTTTCAAAACCTTCCATCTCATTTGACAAGTCCACAATCATGTTCCCAATTCTATGGTCAGAAATGTCCTTCAATTCTTTAATTCTCTTCATGATTTCCTCACTCCATCCTTCATCCTTTCTTCTCTTCCTCTCTTACTAGGGTTTCTTTCCCTTAGCACTAGGCTACTGGTTCTTTATTCTGGTTATACTCAAAGAAACACTTTAAATTGTAAGAAAACAAAAGAAATAAAGAGAAAAAAATAAATAAATGAACGTATAAAAATACGGCTGGAGTAGAGAGTTTAAAGCTTTAAATAAAAAGAGAATAGGAAGTTCAAAAGAATTGGGAAGTCTAATCCTAACAGAAAATAAAATTTTGAAAAGATAAAATTCATTAAAAAAAATCCGAAATAAAATTGAATCTTTTATTTAAAAACCTAAATAGATAGGGAAAACAAAAATTTAAAATTTAAATTCCTAATTAAAAATAAAAAAATTCCTAAAAATAATTGAAAATAAAAAATTAGAAACTACTAATTGAAAATAAAAAATTAGAAACTACAAAAAAAATTGAAATTGGAAAAATTTTAATCCCCCCCCCCCCCCCCCACACTTAAAACATGCAATGTCCTCATTGCAAAATTTAAGTGAAATTTCGTTGCCTTCTAAGGTTTAGTAGGTTGCATGGCTGTGTGCCTCGATGTGCACGGCTGTGCACACTGCTCAATTCAATTTCCTATACTTGCAGGCACAGTTGTGTGCATCCAGGTGCATGGCTGTGCATGAGGCTTTAGCCCTTGAAGACGATCGATTCAGCCAAATATTTATTCATAAAAGTTGTAGATATTTGTCTTATCTTTCCATATCACTTTGAATCACCTAAATTGAACCTCTGTAGCTCAAGATATCAATGAAATACTAAGAGCTATGCAACTTGAAATGAAAGCTGCATATGCTGACTTCGACTCATGATTTGAAAACCCAAAAGAAGTTGGATTTTGACACGTAATCTTAATTCGAAAAGTTTAAGATGTTTAATTTAAATGTCTAGAGGAGCTCTTTCTCATTATAAAACTATAAGGCTATCAAAATCTTCATCGAATCTCAGAGGTCTAATCATCCCCTCTTCTTCATTTCCTGAAAAATAATTGCTAAGGGGAAAATCATGAGTTTTTAAACTAAATGAAGAAAGAAAATTAAATGAGAAAGAAAATTAACAAAGAAATCAAATTAAAGAAAGGCTTGCTTGAGTCCCCAAGAAGTGCTTGTTTAAGGTCTTTAAGCTAGACCATGGCCATGTCTTTGATTTAATATCTTGAGTTGGTTGGATTGAATTCCCCTTTCCATCATCTTTAGCTTTGAAATTGAATTCCTTTGCTTTGGCATGTGTCACTTTTGCCTTGATGTACCCTTTATCCTTAAGCTCATTATTATCCATGAATTCAATCTTCATGCATATGTCTTCAACTTGAGGTTCTTGATAAGCATCAAAGGTTTGACTTTCCTCTCCTAAAAAAGTGTACCTCAAATATTGGGGTAAGGGTTTCAAGTCTAACTTTGGTGGTTTTATAGTTGAAGATGGTGTATGTTCAGTGTTTAGTAATTGAATATGGGGTAAGTGGGGTTAGTATTTGAGGTGTTCTTCATCTTGGGAGGATTGTACCTACAGACACTTATCAATATTCTAAATTTCCACAGAATTTGCCAACCTCCTTGTTGAACTTCATTCACACATTCATCAATAACATAAACTCTCAAACAAAGATCATTTTCAGAGGAATATTTCATACCTTGGTAGACATCAAACTTATAACTTTCATCTCCTACTCTCAAGGTGAGTGTTCCATCACAAACATCAATTATTGCTTTTGCAGTCTATAGGAAAGGCATTCCAAGAATCAAGGGAAGATCTTCATCCTCTTCAAAGTGAAGAACCACAAATTCAATTGGAAAAATGAGCTTTCCAACTCTTACTAGCACATCTTCCACTGTGCACTCTGGTTCTTTAACTGTTCTATCTGTAATCTGTGTTTGTGGACTTTGCCTCTCCTAATCCTAATTTTAGGTAAATTGACAAAGGCATAAGATTAATTGAAGCTCTTGAATCACATAAAGCTTTTTGAAAATTTAAATTCCCAATAGAATATGGAATAGTGAGACTCCCTGGATGCTTCATTTTTAAAGGATGTTTATTTAAGATTATTGCACTACACTCATTAGTTAGTGTGATTGTCTTAAATTCCTGTAGCTTTTTTTTTTTGTTAGAAATTAGCTCCTTCATGAACTTTGCATATTTTGGCATCTGAACTAGGCATTCCACTAGAGGAATGTTGATGTGGAGTGTCTTAAACCTTTCCAGGAACCTTGTAAAATGCTGGTCATGCTCCTGTTTCTTCAACCTTTGAGGATATGGAACTCTAGGTTTATGAGGTTGAATTGGTGTTGACTCTGGCTTCTCTTTGTTCTTAATTTGAACTTCTGGTTCCTTTTCCACCTTGGATGTGGTCTTTCCTTCCTTGTTAGACTTGGTTTCCTCATCCCTTGATGTCTCCTTATTTAGTCTATCCTCTTTCTCCTCTTCCTCATGGACTTTAGATTTGCTAGGCACCTCTAACTCTTTTCCACTCCTCAAAGTTATAGCCCTAACATGCTCTCCAGGGTTGGTCTCCGTGTTGTTTGGCAATGAACTTTGAGTCCTTATTGACAAAGAGTTTACCAATTACCCCATTTGCACCTCCAAATTATGAATAGAGGAAGAGTGGTTTCTAAACATTTGCTCAAATTTTCCCTCTAACCTCTTTTGAAATTCATCTTGTTGACTCATTTTTATTGAAATTATATCCATGAATTTTTCCATCTTGCTTTCCCATAAAGCTCCTGAAGATAAATTCTTATCTTAGTGGAATTGAGGTTGAGGTTGTTGTGCATTTTGACCTCCAAATCCTGGTGGTGCTTGTGGTCTCTACTGGTTGTTTCCTTGATTGCACTAGGAGAAATTAGGATGATTTCTCCAGCTAGGATTGTAGGTGTTGCCATATACTTAGTTTTGCTACCCCTTGAAGTTATTCACATAGTTCACATTCTCCATTGATAATCCTTGCATCATTTGGCATTCTATAGTCGGATGAGCGCCCTAACACAATTCGCAAGAAAAAGATTAGTTAGATGTAGAGATAGCATTAACATTCATCTAATTTATTCTTTTGGATAAAGCATCCAATTTTTCATTTATCATGGTCAAACTATTTACTTCCATAGACCCTTCTTTCTTTAGAATGGCCCTCTCATTTGACCAGAGGGTTTGTGTGTTGGCCATTTCCTTAAAAAGGTCTAAAGCTTCTTTATGTGTTTTTAACATGATGGTTCCTCCAGCTGATGCATTAATGTTCACCCTAACCGATGGATTGACACCTTTGTAAAATGATTGAACCAAATCCCATGATGGTATCAATTGAGGTGGACACTGCCTTTGAAGATCCTTAAACTTATCCCAACATTCATAGAAGCTTTCATCATCTTTTTGAAAGAATGAATTGATCTCGTTCCTGATCTTCAATACATTAGCTGGTGGAAAATACTTATTGAAGAAAGCATTGTAGAGCTCTTGCCACGTGTTGATGGAGTTAGGTGGTAAGCTTGTAAACCACCTCCCGGCTCTATCCATAAGGGTTATATGACCAATTGGATCCTTGTGTGGAAATCCACTAAATTGTGAATTTTGAATCATTTGGATCATGGCGGGTTTGATCTCGAAGTTATTTACTGCAACCGCCGGCCTCACGATCGGATTTTGATCACCTTGGATGTTAGGACTCATATAGTCCCTCATAGTCCTTTGCCCATTCTACCCATTTTGTCCATTTTGTCCCTTTTGGGCTACTTGTTGTCTCATATTTCTTTCTTCTTCCATTATATTTCTATGTTGTCTCCTTCTTCTTCGAACTACCCTTTCAAGCTCTAGATCAAGTGGTATTAGTGGAACTCCTTACTTGCTTGCACTACGTGTTGTGTGCATACACTAACACAAGTCCCTACAATACCACAAATGAAAATAAAATTAAAAATAATGTCTAAATCAAACAACACAATTTTCTTAGCAATATCAATTTTGGCAATCCCCGGCAACGGCGCCAAAAAATTGATATGTGTGTTTCACAAGTATACGGAGTCACCCAAGTAGTAAAAATATCGATCCCACAGAGATTGCATATTGAGTATTGAATTACTTAAAGTGTTTATTTGTCTAGACACCGAAAATTGATTTTTGAGTAAAGTAAACAAAACAAAATTAAAATAAATATAAATCACAATCCTAAAAATGCTAGGGTTCTTAAACTCAATTCAACCTCTAAAAAGATGTAAAAAATCCTAAGTTAATTTAGACCATAGTTCATTATGTAGGCAATCTTAAGAATCATAAATCTTCCTCTCAGATAAACCTATGATTAATTGAATATAACTAGCACTTAATTTTATAGCTCTCGCTAATCAAGTGTTCACTATAATCAACTTTAAGTTCATCCCTTTAGCATTATTAACTATCTAAATGTCTCTCAACTAGGTAGACAATTAATAGGCTATTGCTTATTTTTTCAATGAAACCTATCTCTCAATTAAGTCTCATTGTCTAGATTCAAACAAAGGGTGGCCAATCCATTAAAGACATTAAGCAAAACAACAACCAATGAACTATGTTTATTAACTTAGGTTAGATCATGTTAATCACATGGTTGAATTGATTTAAGAACCCTAACTAACTATTTAGCTACTCATATTGAAAGAAAGAGAAAAAGATGAAGTAATGAATAGAAATGCAATCATCATTATAGATTAAAAAAAATAATAACAAGAATATTAAATAAAGAAAAGCCCTCTTCACTTCGTTCCTTCAAAACATCAAAACTAAATCTCTACTTCAATATAAGCAAGAACTTGAATCAAAACCAACTTTTATTCTTTAAAGTAAAAATTTAAGAAAGACTAAAACTAAGACTCCCTTTTTGCTCTAATGAAGGCCTCTTATTTATAGCCTCCAGCCTCTAACAACTTTGAGTTACAATTCAAATCCCATAAAATCCCCCCAAATAATCAGCTCAAAATTTGAATTTAAAAAGTTGTTACAACAGCTTGTGCGGCTGTGCGCACCCACGTGCGTGGCTGCACAAAAATAGTCTACTAAACTTGTGTGGCTGCGTAGTGGGGTGCACGTGGCTGTGTTGGTCTTTAAGTAATCAGGCGTGGCTACGCAGAAACATGTTGCCTTTAAAACTCCACTTTTTCTCAAGATTTTGACTTGTGCTTCCTCTTTATCCTTATCTTCACTTGATCAAATCTCTCAAATCTTTCAAAATCCCTCCAATGCATCCTAAAATCAAAATTTAAATAAAGATTAACTAATTAAAAATAAAAATCAACAAAAATCAATGAAATCTTAACAATTAAACAAAATTAACAAAAATAAATAAAAGATCTTTAAATTAACTAAATTAACTAAAAATGCAACTAATTAGATTCTAATCCCATAGAAAAGAGTGTTCAAATACAAGATTTTTCTCACTCATCATAGATCTAGATGATAACTAGTATCTAAAATAAGACAATAAGTCCCTATGCCTTCAATTGGGGCTTTCTTTCAGTCCCCATGAACAAGAAGTTCTCATTTAGGTTTATTCTCTAGATTGTAAGGAATCCATACATCACATTGGAAACATGAGTAGTGGCACCAAAATCCAACCACTAAGTATTAGAAGGAACTTCATATAAGTTTGAATCAAAAATTGGAGAAGCATAGTGAAAGATACCTTTCTTTTCTAACCAAGCTTTACGTTTCAAGCAATCTTTCTGATAATTTCCTTCTTTCTTACAGAAGTGACATTTATCTACCTTCATTTCCTTTTTATCATCATCAGTGACCTGTGTTACTTTAGCGGGTCCTTTCTTCTTAAATTTCTTGGATTTTGGTTTGATAACCTTACCAGCTCCATGACCTATTAGGTTTACTGAGTGAACCGTATGCGCCTTTAATCTCGCTTCCTCTTAAGTAAGCTTACTGGCCAATTCATTAACATCCCATTTATCTTTAATAGTGTTATAGTTGTTTGAAAAGGCCCATACTCTTAAGCCAATGAGTTCAAAATGAATTGTACTAGAAAGGAGTCATCCATAGTCATTCCTAAGGTCTTAACTCTTTCTGTAATATTAGTCATATCAAGGACATGTTGCTGCATACTTCATGACCCATCATACTTAATGGTCGTGAGTTTAGCCATTAGTGTCCCTACAAATGACTTATTAGCGGAATGAAAGCGCTCGTCCACAAGCTTAAGATATTCTTTAGTAGTTACACTTTTTGGAAGAGTAGACTTAATGTTGTTGGTAATTGTCATTCGCATGAAACTAAAGCATAATCAGTTAGATCTGTCCCATGCTTTATGTCTTAAATTCTCAGCCTCACTGCTCATATCAGTAATGTCAGTAGGCTTTTCTTTTAATAGTGCCATGTCAAGATCTCAAACACCTAAATGGAAATTGACTTGTTCAAGCCATTTGAAGAAGTTTAAACCATTAAAGACAGTAACAACAGTAGCATGTGAATGTAGGGAAACAGCTGCAAATACATAAATGCTCACTAAATTAACAAATTTAGATAATATATATACATCATCATTATAATTAGAATGCTATTCAAACTTTATAAGGTAATTAATAAACTTTATCAAATATATACAGTATCTTTGGATATCCATATTACATTTGACAAGAGAATATTAGATTTCCTCCTTTATGTTTATTAGTTATGGAATATCAATCCACCTTTTGGCAAATCCTTAATTTCTAATAACCAATAAATCTTTATGATTTAAATGATAGCATTCTATAAAATTTCATAAATTATATGACCAAATATTAAAACTAGTTTGGCCATTTTGGTGACTAACTAATTAATTTAATCTTAATGTCATATAACTAAATAATTATACTATTAAAATAAGTAATATATCCTAATGCCAAAATTGAATTTAAAGTAAAACTTCATTTGAGAATCAAATATATTACATAAGGCATTCCCATCTTTATCCACTCGTGTATGCATACGCCCGTACACACGTAGACACGCACATGCCCACACGTGTATACACGCGTATAAACGCACGCGCACACACGTGTGCGCATACGCGCACTCGCGAGACAAGCCTGCCTCTATGGCCAAAAGATCAAATTGAAAAGAAAAAACTATAACTTTTGGTATTAAAATTGTCCAGATTCAAAACTTCAACAATTAAAAGCCAACAATACATACGACCATTTATGATTAGTAACAATATTTGAACAATACATATTCAAAAGCCAACAATACACCGGGCAAAAATTTTGAAGGTCATCATCAATTCATTCTTCCAATTAATGTTGAAACCTTTTTTTAATCAAAACATTAATATTAAAAAAAAGTAATTAAACTTTCAATCAACATCCATTGATCAGAAACATAAAACAATCATTAATCTTAATGCATAATCAATCAATCATAATATATGAACAAATTATTTATTCAAATCTCTTGCTTTGACACTACATGTAAAACATACATCATAACAATCATAGGATCTTAAATAAATAATTTGTTACATAAAATAGAATATAAAATACTTACTTGATATGGAATGTGACATAATCGTATAGAGAGACTTGAATCTAATTTGGTTTTGATAGTTTTCTGGTTAAAATTTGTTTCTCTCCCTTAACTTTAATTTTCACGTAGTGGAGAATTAGATGGATTTTTAGTCTGCTAACCCTAATAGGTGGAGAGATGTTGATGAAATCAAAACCCTTACACAAGTATACGGGTCAACAAGTAATATAGAGAGAGTAAAGTACCGTTCCCACGAGATTAGGGACTAAGCACCTATTAACTTTAATTTAATATGTTTAGAGCTTGCAAATTGGACTTGAATGCAATAATGAACAAACTAAAGAAACAACAATTAAGGAAATGCTAACTGAACCAACACTAAACACTTAATGGAGAATTCAATCAATATTGGGATTATATTGTTGGGGAATGGCATACCGCATTATCCTCAAGTCAAGTTATAGTTCCAATCAAGTTATTTGCATACCTCAAGCTTCTAAGAATCATTTAACACTCTCTCTCAAGTAATGTTAAACTCTACTAATATGCATCCATTAGATCTCATAATCATAGCTTAATTCTCATCATTACTATGAAAGCAAGTTAACATCAAACATATAAGGCATTAGGTAAGCTGATGTGAATCCAAACTCAAGTTCATGGCCCAATAACTTCCAAGTGAGCAATAATGCATTTAGAGTCCAAGAAGGCCCAATGACAAGATCAAAATCAAAGAAGTTACAAGAGGCTTTAATTGGACTCATTCAAGACATTTAGAAGGCCAACATCAAAACATAATTCTAATCAAGGAGAGACAAGTGGAGGCTCAAAGAATCATATTTACATCATCAAATCAAGTAGAAAATGCACCAACACCTTATTTAGCACCTGATGCATTTGTTTGACATTTTTGAGAGTTCCAATGTGTGTTAATGTAAGCAATAACACCCTTTTAAAACTAGAAACGTTTTATTAGCTATTTCAACAACCTAATAACTTAGTAAGAAAAATATTTGAATATATTAACATTTGTGAGTTACACATTTATGTCAAATATGGTTGTTGAGAGTTATTTTATTACAATTAGTGGGAATAATTCAAGTTAAAGGCTGTAATTGCAAGATGTAATCCCATGTTTTAGTATCTAGAATAGGTGTGTGTTCTTAACCTTATCTTCTATATAAACAAAGCCATTTCTTCTTTGTTAGGCATAATATATTTGAATGAAATTGAGTTTCTTTAGTAAGAAATTTTCTTTCAAGTTCTTGCATGAACTTTGTGACTTATTAAGCATTGTTTGGCTTGTGGCGTCAAAATCAAAATCTTTGCCTTCTTGTTTACTTATCAAACTCTAAGTTTGTGGTGTGGGAAGATTACAAAGTCTAAGTTGATCTTTTATCCTTGTTGGTAAAGGGGTGAATTAGTTTATCTCTATTATTATCTCAATTCTTGAATGGCCCTAAACATAGAAATTGTTGGAGGGTGTTAGATTCTTTATCATAACTTATCATAGTTTTTATACTGTTGGGGAGTTTGTGTGTTGTAACTAATGATTTCCATCATGAGCTTATGGAGGATTGAATGGGTTCAAGCTCTTTCAAGTCATTGATCACTCAACATGCATTTTTGGGTCTACTAGATCTAAACTAAGGTTGTATTTGGCCAGACCACAACACATATCAAATCACAACAAACACAATATGCATTAAACATGAAAGGATCTATAAATTAATCTTGATTCAAATGGGTTTCCAAAATCCCAAAAACATAAATAAAACTTAGCCAAACATGGCTTCCATAATCATCATTCAATATTCAATACAACCCAAGAGATTAAAGAAATGAAAATGAAATAAAAGGGGAAAAGAAATTGTTATCAAGAAGCTTGAATCTTCAATGGAGGTTATCTTTTTCTTTTTGACTTCTTTTTCTCCTCTTGCTCCCTTTTCTCTCTCTTGGTTGTTATGGGTCCTCTTTTAAAATTGATTCTCTGCTCAATGATATCCTCCAAATTATGGTCCTTGTCCTTTTATAGCCTCTCTATAACGTCCCCTCACCTCCCCTAGATTTTCTTCTTTTTGAAATGTCCACCTCAACTTGTTCTATGCTAGAAACAAGCTTGCTGTGATCGCGAGTCAAGTTACAATCGTGGAAGAGGGGTATTAGGAGAAGGGGTGGTGATCGTAGAAATGCTGCACTTGCCAAAGAGAGTTTGGCTATTCAGGAACATGCGATCGTGTATTAATTTGCTATCCTGGGAATGCTTGAAGCTTCGATTAATCTACGATCGTGACAGTATACAGGCTTTGCTCCTCAGCTTTGATTATTCTTCTTTTTGCATCCAACCTTCATCAAACACCTCCATATCTCTTTCCCCTATTAAAAACCAAATAAAATATAAAATTATCTAATCCTATATGTTAACCTATGCTAAAGGCTCATTAAAATCAATGAATGAATGATAAAATGAACCTAATTCTACATGCAATTTGGCACCAACAAATACCCCCACACTTGAATCTTTGCTTGTCATCAAACAAACTCAAGAGTACAAACCATCAAAGTAATGAACAAAATGTATATTCAAATTTTATCCAGCACATATCATAATATTCTTTTGATAGCTAGCTTATAATTTTCAAATGCAAAGTTAGCAAATCAAGTCAAGAAGCGTATATTACAAAGTGAAAAGCATGTTGTTCATTCAAAATCACACAATTATGAATTGAAATATTAGGAAAAGTACAAATGAATGAAAAAGATTTCAAACTAAGGTGGCTCTCAATTTGGCATGCGAAAATCAACTCTTTTCCTTTTTATTTTGTTTTTAATTTGTGTTATTCTTCCCTCTCTTAGTAGTTCCCCGTCCTTCCTGAACTACTCAATGTGAACACCTCGAGAGGTTTCTTTGAATAATCTTACTCTTTTGCAAGAGCATTGGAGTAGAAAGGAATTTTAGTTCCTAGCACATTGTTTTCATTTTATTTATATATATATATTTTTAGAAATGGGAAAGAGTATTTTTACAATTCCTTTCACATACATCCAAAAGCAACCCTAGAAAGGAATCTAGTTCGTTCACTATACTCAAACCCAAAACAATAATTCACAACATGCTAAAATGAACAACAACACACATTTGATTGATTAAAAGCTCAAAATTATCAACTCAAAGTGTTAACAAAGCTTAACATGAACATAAACTTGCCATTAATAGAAGATTAAATAACATAGGCTCAACAAAACAAAAAACATACATCAAATTCATCACAATGATAATTCGCAAAAATTCAAAGTGTCAAGCATCAAAAATTCAAAAATTTGGGCCAAAATTCAAAAATGCAAACAAAATGCATGATATATACCCAAAATATACACATGATAAACCAAAAATGCAAAAATTGTTTTCCCGGCCCCGCCCCCCCCCCCCCCCCCCCACATAAATGACAAATTGTCCTCAATGTGTGTGGGGCTCCTAAATGCAAAATATGAATGACATTTGCACAAATATACTCAAGAACACAAATAAAAATCACAAGCAAAATTTATAACCATGAAAATGCATGAATATGAAAACTAAACTAAACTAAAACGACAAAAATAAAAGAAAATAGGGAAAAGAGTTACTCCCCTTCTAATGGAGGAGAGTCTGGAGGTGCAGATGTTGAACGCTATTGAGGAGGGATTCGAGGATGTCTCCTAATAGGAGATGGTGATTGAAGATGCTCATGCCCTGTTTCCCTGAAATATTCCATCATTTTGAAGAAATGGTAGGACTGGTCTTATTCAATGTCCATAAGTCTATCGTTCAGCTCGTGATGTTTATCTTCCATTGATTTTTCAAGGTTTTGAAAGCGAGAGTCCACTGTCTTCTTGAGGCTTAGGAATCGAGAATCCACTGTTGTTGTTAAAAGATCCAGCTTTTCCAACACTTGACTCCACCCCTCACTTGATGATTGAGCTAGTTGAGTTGTTGGTTGTTCGTCTGAGTCCTCATTGTCATCCTCATCTTCACTCTTATCTGGTTTAGGCAAGTTTTACCTCTTTGTAGCAGATTCTATCAAGTGATAGCATTTCCTTATTTTTGGATCTCTCAATTCCATTGCCAAAGAGAAAATCTCAGCTCTCGTGAGCATTAGTCAGTTGATCTTTTCTTGCAAAATCGAAGGCATTTTAGTTTTGTGTGGATTAAAGACATGAAAATGTAGGACCAAACCTATTACAGTATGTCCCATCAAAATCGATGACTTCTTTGCACGAGTGACATGCCACGATGTCTAAAGAACAAAGTAAGTCGTGCAAATCTTTGTTCGAGTATGCATACACCATAGCATCAACAACTCTTGGATGGAGATTTTGTTGCTCTCTTTCTTCCCGATAATAGAATGGCACATTAGTTTATGCATAATGATGTAGCTATGATCCTCAATTAAACTATTCGGCATAACATGATGATCCCAATCCTCCTCTTTGTAAGAAATTTCATTCCAAAATTCCTTGGGCTTATATTTTGTTGGAGGTTCACACACTCCCCTTTTGCAAACCCAAACACTCTATGCATAGTGTCATAATCAATCAAAATAGGCATCCCATCAAGCCTGCATTAAAATTTCTTATGGGTTTGATTAGAAAGTTTTAAAGTTGTATAAAAATCTAATGTGAAATCCTTATAAACATCATAATTCAATAAAAAAAACTTCTTCCACCTTAATCTATCACATAACTCAAGCACCCTATCTTTAAGTTTGATACCTTCTAAAGTCTCCATATCCAATGTCTTAGGAATAACAAAAGGATAATAAAGAAGTTTATTATATTTATCTCCTTCTTCCGGGAGTGAATCGGAAATGGTGCTCCATATTCCTTAGCGAAATTGGCCCCTCTAATAGAAGTTGGTGAACCTTGAGGGGTTAAATAGTCTTTTTTTTTATGGTCACAATTAATTAAATAAAATTATATTTAACCTCTGTGCTTAAGTGTTTATATTCAGGTTATCCAAATATTGCACAAGTCAAGAAATGAATAGTCAAGTTGTTGTTTCTTCAAGTCAGTAGTTCAGTCATGAGTGATGATGGTCTTTTCACGAGTGATGACAGTGTTAAAATCGAAGATCAAATTTTTCATAAAAAATGGAAAGTCAATTTTGGTCAACGATGATGGAAATCTTCATTTCCAATGGTCACAAGTAAATCCCAATCATCGAAAAAAAATTTTGAGCACAATTATGAAAATCCAAATTTCAAAGAATCTAAAATAGGAAGAAATGTTCATCACCAGTGTCATCACCAGAGGTCATGAAAATAGGAAATGTTTTAAAGTTGTTCCTTGGCACATAGACCGTCATGACCGATGATGATTTTATCATGATCATGACACGCGTGCTGGAAACTTTTTCCTTGGTGGTTCAAACAGATCTAATGGTATTAAATTCATCTCCAACAGCTCTTTTCCTCTATGAAGATATAAATATAATTCAGAAATCAACTGAAGATATCCATTGAAGTTGAGCTAACACATTTTGAAAAATCTTGAGCAATTAATCTTTAATCCAATCTTCAACCACCAAAGTTTTCATCTTTAATTCTTATTATTGCTATCTATCTCAAGAGTGTTCATGAGCAAGAGTTGCTGAGTGTTTATTTCCTTTATTCAATAGCTCAATAGAGAGATTGTGTGAGTTGGGTTAGGGTTTTAAATACTTGTTACTAAGAGGATTATTCTTAGCAAGAGGGTTTGAGTGTAAGCCTTTGGGAAAACACTTGGGTATTTTGTTTAAGCTTGTAAAGGTTTAATCTACACCATTGAAGTAGATTGATAGTGGATTGAAACTCTCAACTTATGGTTGAGGAGAGGAGTAGGCTTTGAGGGCCGAACCTCTATAAATCCTTGGTATATTTTTTGCTCTTATTACTCATTCTATTCTGTTTTCACTCTGTTTTTATTACTCTTATGAGAAAAACGAAAATCACCCATTAACTTCAAAAAGCCAATTCACCCCCCCTCTTGGCACTTGTGGAATTACATTTGGTATCAGAGCATTGGTCTCCATTCTTGAAGATTTAACCATCTTGGAGTAAAGATCATGGCCTCCACAAGTCAAGT
>CATIWK010249371.1:0-11159 GCA_949634005.1 Mallotus japonicus
TTGATCAACTTCAAGGATCTCAATGTTTTTCCAAATTTGACTTGAGGTCAGGGTATCATCAGTTGAGAATTAAAAGTGGAGATATACCTAAAACTGCATTTCAGATGAGATATGGTCATTATGAATTCTTGGTGATGTCCTTTGGGTTAATTAATGCCCCAACAGCCTTTATGGACTTGATGAATCAGGTGTTCAGGCCATTCTTGGACCGATTTGTGATAGTTTTTATTGATGATATCTTGGTATATTCCAAGAGTGAGGCGAAGCATGCTATGCATTTAAGGATGGTACTTAAGACTTTGAGAGAGCACCAGTTATATGCCAAGTTCTCGAAATGTTAGTTTTAGTTATATCATTTAGCATTCTTAGGCCACGTGGTATCCAAAGATGGCATTCAAGTGAATCCCAAAAAGATTGAAGCCATTACAGAGTGGCCGAGACCCACAACAGTTACTGAGATAATGAGTTTTCTGGGTTTAGCTGGCTACTATAGGAGATTTGTGAAAGATTTCTCCAAGATTGTTGCACCTTTAACAAGGTTAACCCAGAAGGATACTAAGTTTGTGTGGATTGATAGGTATGAGGAGCACTTTCAGATGCTTAAGGATAGATTAACTTCAGCTCCAGTGTTGACCTTACCTTCAGGAAATGAAGGATACACTGTATATTGTGATGCCTCTCGAGTAGGATTGGGTTGTGTGTTGATGCAGAATAGAGGAGTGGTTTCTTATGCTTTCCGATAATTAAAGAAGCACAAGCAAAACTACCCTACTCATGATTAGAAAATGGCAGTAGTGGTATTTGCATTGAAGATTTGGAGGTATTACTTGTATGGGGTAACTTGTAAAATATACACTGACCTCAAGAGCTTGAAATATATTTTTCAACAGAGAGATTTGAACTTGAGGCAGAGAAGATGGATGTAATTTTTAAAAGACTATGATTGCTCTATTTTGTACCATCCGTACAAAGCCAACGTGGTGGCTGATGCATTGAGTAGAAAGTCAGCAGGAAGCCTTGCTCACATTAGTTCGAAAAGGAGGCCAATCATTAAAGAATTACATGAGTTGATTGATCAAGGGTTACAATGGAAGGTAACCAAGAAATGTCTTTTAGCTCAATTCAGAGTACGATTAGAGTAATTGGATAGAATTAAGGCAGCGCAGAGAAAGGACCCACAGTTGCAAAGGATAATGTTTGAAGTGTAACAAAGTCAATCTAGAGACTTTGTTATTGGCAGTAAGGGTGTACTGCATTTGGGTACTAGATTGTGTATGCCAGATGTGGATGGGCTGAGAAAAGAGATTATAAAAGAGGCATATTTTTTTCTGCTTATAGTGTTCACCCAAGTTCAACCAAGATGTATCATGATTTAAAAGATACATATTGGTGGAACGAAATGAAGAGAGATGTTACAGAGTTTGTATCCAAGTGTTTCACTTGTCAGCAAGTGAAAGTGGAACATAAAAGGTCATCAAGATTGTTTCAACAGTTGCCCATTCCAAAGTGGAAATGGGATATGATTGCAATGGATTTCATGATTGGATTACCTCGTACCACTAGAGGTTATGATGCCATATGGATCGTAGTTGACAGGTTAACCAAGTCAGCCCACTTGCTGCTAATTAAGAAGACTTATACTACAGATAAGTTGGCCAAATTGTATGTTAACCGAATTGTCTATCTACATAGTGTGCTAGAGAGTATAGTGTCTGACAGAGGAGCTAATTTTACTTCAGTCTTTTGGCAAGAATTGCATAAAGCCTTGGGCACAAGACTTGACTTCAGCATAATGTTTCATCCTCAAACTGATGGTCAGTCAGAAAGGAACATTTAGACACTAAAGAACATGCTGCGAATGTGTACGATAGACTTTGGTGGTCAATGAGATTTACACTTTCCTTTAATTGAATTTGCATATAACAACCGTTATCATGCAAGTATTGGAATGGCTCCATATGAAGCATTATATTGAAGGAAGTGTAGATCACCTTTGTGTTGGGAAGTTGGAGAGAGACAGATAACAGGCCCATAATTGTGCAAGTGACTTCTGAGAAGGTTCCTCTTGTTCAACAGAGATTGAGGACAGCTTACCCGACAAAAAAGCTATGCTGATCGTAAGAGGAATGATGTATCATTTTCTATTGGAGACATGGTGTTTCTCAAGGTGTCTCCAATGAAGGGAGTAATGAGGTTTGGTAAGAAGGGTAAGTTAGCTCCAAGATATATTGGACCCTTTGAAATTCGTTCAAGAGTAGGTGATATGGCTTACAGACTGGTGTTGCCACCAGAGTTGTCATGGATTCATCCAGTATTCCATGACTCTATGTTGAGAAGGTACATCTCAGATCCTTCTCACATTCTTTAGCCATAAATAGTGGAGCTTAATGAAGATTTGTCATATGAAGAATATCCCGTGGCAATTGTGGATTGACAAGTTTGCCAATTGTGTACCAAATAAATTTCTATGGTGAGGTACTATGTAGCAACCATGCAATGGAGGATTGCACTTGGGAGACGGAGGTCGATATACAGAGTCGATACCCCTACTTGTTTTCTTATTAATGTAAAATTCGGGGACGAATTTTTCTTAAGGAGGGAGGAATGTAATAACCTGAATTTTTTTGGTTATTAAAAATTATTATTTTATTATTATTATCACTATTATTATTCTATTTCTTATTATTATTATTATTATCATCATCATCCTTGTTAGTATTAATAATAATATTATTATTGTTACATTTGTTGTGGGTATTATTAATATATGAGTGTGTGTGTGTGTGTGTGTGTGTGTGTGTGTGTGTGTGTGTATGTATGTGTGTGTGTGTGTGTATATATATATATATATATATATTTTCAAAAAAAAAAGGTCAATAAAGGCTGGACACTTGGCAAGTGTCCATCCCCTTAAAAAGGGAAAAAGTAATCCTGCGCAGGGAAGAGAGCAGCAGCAGCGGGTGAGTATGGTTTTAGGTGTAAAAATTCAGTTTAATGCCAATTCTTTTCTTTTTCTTTTTATTTATCGTTAAATACCCAAATGAACTCTGATCGACCCCAAATTTTAACTGCAATTTCACCTCACCCTCTTCTATCTCCCTATAATTTTTATTTTGCAAGAAAACGTTCGGAAATGCCCAGAATTGAAGGAGACCAGTTAGCCATTTTTCATCATTTTTCTACTGTTTCGGCGGGTTTCAGACGACGGGGTTCCCTCCATTATGTTCATCTCGATGTCAGGAGTCCGCAACCGCCAACCAGGCATCCAATCTACACCCTTAGAATATTTGATGAATATTTTCAGGTAATTTCGGTTTATTGTCCTATTTCATTTTTCAGCGTGAATTTTGGATTATTTGAGGCTAGAAATGTGTTCCCCTAATTATTTTAGACATTTTGGTATGCTTGGTTTGTCCGGGTGTTGAGTTTTCCGATGAGATTCTGGTGGGTCCCACCCGAATTTCTGTGAGTAAATATTACCGAATCGGAAATAACTATGATACTATTTTTAATAAATAGTATAAATTATGGTGATCAATTTTTGTAAATGGAGTTTAGTTTAATTTTTTTACGGATTTTGAGAAATAAATCCTGGAAATGTTACGGTGGAATTAGTTAATTTCCATTGAAATTAGTTTAATCGTCGGAGATTATTCTTAAGCCTCAAATTAATCATTTAGGATGCTCCTAAGTCAATTTCCATGATTCCATCATTTGTATAATTTTCTTAGAATATTTTGGGAGTTATTAGGAATTTATTTTGATAAGTATTTATATATATTGCTTATAGAGTATACCGGAGCGGAGGTATTGGGAAATAGGCGAACAAGGACTAAGTTAATATATTGAAATATGTGTTAGGTTTGCATATAAAGTTATAGGTTGATTAAGTATATTTAAAGGATATATTTAATTGAAGAATTTATATTTTAATATTGAAATATTTGAAGAATGCCGCCTAAGAGATCCTCCCCCGGCGTTAGCCGCCGGCGATAAAGCACAGTAAATGATACTTATTTCAGTCATACTGCCCTCTTTTTAGCACAGCAATTTCCCAAGGCTCCATCCAATACTCTGCACTCCATATCGATTGATTCGATTCAGCCTAAGATAAAGTCCTATGCAAATATCGTTGCGAATGATCCTTTGCTTCCCGTGTTGTCCAATCCGGTTGTCAAATCTATGGCAAACTCTAAATCAGGTTCCCTTCACACCGTTAAACTTAACCCTGCTATTTATCAGAAGTGTCTGGCTTTATATCAGCACTCCTTGATCACCAGATTAATTTTATCAAAAGGTGACTCTCCTTGGGCGCTCCTGAAATTGAAGGAAAAGCTTTCGTCTATCTGGCCTGTTAAGAATCCTTGGCGTTTAATTTCTTTAGGCAGGGGCTTTTACCATATTTTGTTACAAACGACTCAGGATAAGGATATCATATGGAGTCGTGGTTCCCTTTTCCTAAAGCCTGGCACTATTCTGCTTCAACAGTGGATTCCAGGTTTTGACCCGTTTAAAGAAAAAACTTCAAGTACGCAGATTTGGACTTGTTTTTATAGACTTCCATGGGAGTTATAGGATCCTCAGTTACTATTTGATATTGCTAGTAATCTTGGAACTCCGGTCAGAATTGATCGTGCCATGAACGATGGGGATTTTGGGCATTATACGAGAGTTCTTGTGGAAATTGATCTATCCTCTCCTCTACAATATCAGTTATTTCTTGATTGTCAGGGTCAAATTTTTGATATTGATGTTTCATTTGAAAATCCCCCTTTGTTTTGCAGCTTATGCCATTCCATTGGCCATGATATCACATCTTGTCGTCAAAACAAGAGTTCTGAAACCATGCATGCGGCTCCTAAAAATGATGACTCTTGTCACTCAAAAGGCCCTCGTAGGTCCAGGGGTCGATCTCGTTTAAGGAAAGTAGGGCAACCTAAGCAGATGCCTCTCTCAGATCATGAACTTCCTGCAACATCCTCGGAACCTCTCAGTCAGACTTCAAATCCGGTGTCGATGGTTAAGCATATAGATAATTTGCAGCTGGTTATTCCTGGCACTTCTATCCCGGATAATATTCCTGTTTGCTCTCCTCATTCTCAGGATCCTCAAAGACCTCTTTCAGATGCTATGCAGATTATTATTCCTGATGCTTCTATTCAGGAGAACATTCCAGGTATTATTCCTGATGCTTCTACTCAGGATAATATTCCGATTAGTTCTCCTCATTCTCAGGATCTACAGGGTCCTCTTTCAAATGCTATTGTTAAACTGGATCAGATTAGTAAATTATCTTGGGCTGAAGAGGTTGAATGTGATGAGCCTTGGAAATTAGTTCAACGTAAGAAATAGAGTAAAAAACGCCAGGATCAGCAACCAGTTTTAGTTGGCAATCGGCCCATGATTAGGGCAGTCTCTCGCACCCATTCTCAATGAAAGTAATTTATTGGAATTACCGAGGTTTTGGGAATTTGGCCACCCAACGCACTCTATTCAATTATTGTCTCTCTCATAGGCCAAATTTTATTATTCTTGCTGAACCCAAGGTTTCTTTCAGCTGTGTTAATCCTTCCTTTTGGCGTTCTCTTCATATGTCCTTTGTTATGGATAATGCTTGTCCTTTGCCCTCTATTTGGCTTATGGTTTCAGACTCTATTAGTGCAGGGAATGTTTCGGTGATTTCAAGCTCAGATCAATAAATTTCTATTGCTTATTCTACAGATTCTACTGTTATTTCTTTAACAGCTGTCTATGCTAATGTCCTTTCCGTTAGTAGGCATCATTTATGGCAGGACTTACATTCTCTTCACTCTGTGATTAATGAGGATTGGTTTTGTTATTGGTGATTTTAACACCTGTTTTAGAGCTCATGAAAAAATAGGCAGGCCCCCTTCTTGTCGTGCTTGTTTGGATTTTAATTCTGCAGTTTCTAATTGTGGTCTTAATTGTATTGATACTAAAGGCTCTCTTTTCACTTGGACAAACAATAGAAAAGGAATCAATAGGGTAGACATTAGACTGGACAGAGCTTTTTGCAATGTCAAAGCTTTTCAGAATTGGAGAAGTGTGGAATGTCGTGCTTTGGCTCGTCACCAATCGGACCATAATCCCCTTTTATTGAGCTGTAATCAAATCTAGTCAATAGCTCCTCGTCCTTTCAGGTTCTTATCGATGTGGACTTCTTACAAAGATTTTCTTCCTGTAGTGGATGGGTTTTGGTCTTCCTCTGAAGTTGTTGGGCATCCCATGTTTGTGCTTTCTCGAAAGCTCAAACTGCTTTGATCTTCTCTTCGAATTTGGAATAAACAGGTTTTCAGTGATCTTAATAGCTCTATCTCTATGGTTAAGCAAAATTTGTTGCACATCCAATCTCATATTGACACCGCTGGCTTCTCAGTTGATCTTTATTCTCAGGAATTGCAATGCCATGAAAATCTTTCTCATCTTCTTTCTAGTCAGGAAACTCTTTTGAAAGAAAAAAGTCATGTCAGATGGTTAAAAGAGGGCGATAGAAACTCTAAATTCTATCATAATTTATTGATCCGTAGAGCCCCTCAGTCCGGTATTCATAGCTTGTCCATTGATGGTGCTTTAGTGGATGATCCCGCTTTGGTTGAGAGCCATATTTTTAATTTCTATTCCTCTCTTTTCTCAAGTACTGGGACTAATAGAGATCTTTCTGGTATTTAAAAGGTCATTCTGGCTCTAGTTTCTGCAGATAAAAACTTCATGCTTTGTTCGATGCCTTCTAAGGATGATATTAAGCAGACTGTTTTCAATATGGACTCCCTCAGTGCCCCAGGTTCGGACAGTTTCAGTGGTTCTTTCTTCACTTCTTGTTGGAGCATTGTAGGTAAAGAAATTTGTGATGCAGTCCAAAGTTTCTTTTCTTCTGGTCATATTATTTCGAGCTTCAATTCTAGCTTGATGGTATTCCGAAAATAGCTTCAGCTAATTCAATTGATAAATTCAGGCCAATAGTCTTAGGGAACTTTGTCTATAAAATAATTTCCAAAATATTAGCTGATAGATTGGCAATTATTTCCTCCTCTTTTATTGCTCCTAATCAGTTCGGTTTTATTCATGGTTGGCATATTGAGGATTCTATTGCTCTTGCTTCTGAGATTAATTTGTTAGATTATCGTTCAAAGGAAGGTAACATGGCGCTTAAAATTGATATTCGGAAAGCATTCAACACCATGGAATGGGATTTCATCTTAGAGGTTCTATCTTCTTTTGGTTTTTCGAGTACTTTTTGTGGTTGGATTTCTTCGATTTTCCATTCTGCCCACCTTTCTATTATCATTAATGGATCTCTGAAGGGTTTCTTCTCTTGTTCTCATGGTGTCCGTCAAGGCAATCCTCTGTCCCCTCTTCTCTTTTGTTTAGCTGAGGAATATCTAAATCGTTCTCTAATGGCTTTAGTGGATCATGGTATTCTTGTTCCTATGCATTCAAATAGTAGAGTTTGGTGTCCAACTCATCTTTTATATGCGGATGATGTATTGATATTTTGTTAAGCTTCCAAGTCTAATCTTTTGGTGCTTATGGAGTTGTTTCGGCATTATGGGGTTGTCTCTGGCCAGTTTGCTAATTGGGAGAAATCTAATATTTTCTTTGGCAAATACGTCACTTCCCCTCGAGCTAATGTCCTTTGAAATATTTCGGGTATGCATTTGGGTACTTTGCCTTTTTCTTATCTAGGTGTTCCTATTTTTAAAGGTGCTCCTAGGAAGCGTTGGCTTCAACCGGTGGTAGATAAAATTATTGCAAAGCTTGATTGTTGGAAAGGCACTTCTCTATCGATGGTTGGACGCCTTTCCCTTATTAACTCCATCATCTACAGTTCTTTTATCCATTCATTTATGATATATAAATGGCCTGCTATTTTGCTTAAACATTTGGAAAAATGTATTAAAAACTTTCTTTGGACTGGAAGTATTCACTCCCGTAAGTTGATTGTTGTTCGTTGGGATGTATGTTGCTCTCCAAGAGAGGAGGGTGGTCTGAATTTAAAGAGGTTACATTTGCTTAATAATGCCATGTTAAGTAAATTTGCTTGGAAAGTTATCAGTAATGACAGTATGCCTTTTGCTTTTTTGCGTTCTCGCTTTCTTCTCCAATGCAAGTTGCCTCGGCCATTATTTATTTGTTCTTCTATCTAGTCTTCGGTAAAAAATGGTTATTCATAGCTTCTTCAACAATCTCAATGGGTGGTTGGTACGCTTTCAAAGCTCAGTTTTTGGAACGATAAATGGCTTGGTTATGTTATAGCTGACCGCATTAGTATTCCTCTAAGAATTCACAACAAACTTCATGCCTCTATTTTTTATCTTTATAGTCAGGGAATGTGGCATCTTCCGGTGAGCTTCCGTTCAATTTTCCCGGAAAATTAGTCAAGATATTGATGATTTAATTTTCTCTCATTTACTGGATGATTCTCTTTTTTACTACCATTCCCCTAATGGTTTATTATCTTGCAAGCTTTTCTATTTTAACTCTCGCCCTTCTCTACCTAAGGTGGCCTGGGGGAAAGAATTGTGGCGTCATTACCTTCCACCGTCCCATTCTTTTCTGGTGTGGAGGCTGCTTCATGGTCAACTTCTGGTGGATAATTTGTTAATGGTTAAGGGGTTTTCATATCCTTCACGTTGTGATCTCTGTGTGAATAGTGAAGAATCAATTGACCATCTATTTTCCAAATGCTCTTATGTCGTTACTCTTTGGTCGGCTTTAGCTAGTTTGTTTGAGGTGCAGCTATCCTTTTCTCAAAATTTTTTATCACTGTTTCAGCAGGCATGGTATCTCCATTTCTCTTCATAGCTGCTTTGCGCTTTGGAGAGCAAGCATTGTTGAAGTCATTCATTGTATTTGGTTCACCAGAAATAGAGCTCGATTTCGTGGGAATTATATGCCAATTTATATTGCTATTTCTAAGGTTTGCAAAGCTATTTCAGATGCTTCAGTTTTCAAAGTGGGTCATATGTCCAACACGCAATCTGATTTGCTAGTGCTTCGACGTCTTCAGGTGTATGGTTTGCCGCAGAGGCCTCCTTGTATTTTTGGTGTTCATTGGCACCCTCCTCCACTTGGCTGGTTGAAGCTCAATACAGATGGGGCTGCTAGAGGTGCCCCAGGTTTAGCTGGTGCAGGAGGAGTATTCCGCGATCACCTTGTACATTCCGTTTCTTCCTTTGCTGCTCCTTTGGGTGTGAGGTTTGCCTCTGAGGCGGAGCTTTGTGCTATGATGATTGGTATTAAAAAAGCATATGTTCTTAATCCTCCTTGTCTCGGGATTGAATGCGATAATCTCCATATTGTCAAGTTGCTGCATAACAGATGCCCCATGGTTCCTTGGCCTCTTCGCATTCAATGGCAGGAACGTTTGAATATTCTGTCCTCTTTGTAGGTTCATGTAAGCCACATTTTTCGGGAAGGGAACTATGTTGCTGACCAACTTTCCCTTATTGGTGTCAACCTAAGACAAATCACTTGGTGGCCTAATCATCCTTTTGCTTGTAATGATCTTATTTTAAAAGATTGGTTTGGCAAAGAGAACTTTAGATTCTCTTCTTAATTATTTTGTTTGGATTCTTTGTTATTTTTTCTATTTCAATAAATAGTTCTAGTTTGGTTTCTGATGAGAGTGCTATTGAAGTGCCAACCTAGTTGGGATTTCTTGGTGCACTTACTGAAACCAACTCTAGTTCAGCTTTATATAAAAAAAATATTGAAATATTTTATACTGTTCAAATATTATATTTAAGAAGAGGATTCAATTCAAGAATTTATATTTCCAATATTTGAATACTGAGGATGTTAATTTTGATATTTTAATATGTTGATTATGTTTTGATTATACTTAATGTTATTTTGCCATCATTATTTTATTATAATATTTTAATTCGGTTATTTGTTATTATAATTTGATTATAAGGATAGGGTGAGTTAATTATATAAAATATTTGTTGAATATATGAATTTAAATATACTTATGAATAATTTCCGCAAGTATGTTCATTTATTTAATTATTTACTTTTAAGAATTTTGGAAATTTTGGCATGAATATTACTGTGGATTTTATTGGTTTCTATTATTTTATAATTCACATGAGATAATCGTTTTATGATTATTGGAATAGATGTTTTAGTCATGTAGTATTTTATATTATGAAATAAAATGTTTTGGAAGAATTGGTAGAACGTGTTACCTAGTGGGTGTCACTAGGACCACGTATGCACTGGTTGAGATCTCGAGTATAAGAATATGTGGATTGGCTCGGTGGAGCGTGTGCTCTCAGGCAAAGTATGAATTGAGCTCGGTGGAGCTAGTGCTCTCGGGCCGGAAATGAGATGTAACTCGGTTGAGCTTGCTCTCGAGACATCAATAAAGGATAAAGTGATTGGACTGCTGCTGTTAGACACCGCAGTAGTAGTTGAACATTTGATAAATGTATTTGTATTTGATTATTTTAAATTGGGTTTATGTATTATTATGATGATATATGTGCTATGCATACATTTTGTGTTGGAGATTGATATTTGTGATGGATTATTGGAGTTGTTGTGATATAGTATTGATGGGAGAATATTTTGGAGGTATATTTCCTGATTTACAGGTTTTGGGTTTGTTCCCGGTACAGAGGAAACTCTGTCGGATTTTTGTTAGAATTATAGAATTGATTAAATTTTACTGTGAAAATTTTATTAAGGCTTACTACGGGTTTCGGAAGCTTTTCGCTTTCCCATTCCCTAGTGCCGGTCACGTGCCCTTTGGGTTCGGGTCGTGACAATTTATCTTTGAAAAAAAAAATAGTCCTGATGATGATATTTGCATTGATAATGTTTTGTTTTGTTAGTGCAAAGAAAACACAAATGCTAGTGAGAGAGTAATTAAGTGGTAACTCTTTTTTAAGGGCATCTTGAGACTATTGAATTTCTGCCGTCGTCGATTTAAAAGGGAAGGACTGTCCCTGTTGTACAGTCTATCGATTTTAGGTCATATGACCTCCCAATTAAAAAAAAATGACACAATGAAATAATATGTAATAGGTAACAGTTGGCAAAATTTAGTGGAGATTAAGAATCCTTACAAAGACATCATGGTCATATATATGAGAAAATGTAAACAAAAAATTAATGTTTCAAAATTTCATAGA
>CATIWK010249419.1:0-17199 GCA_949634005.1 Mallotus japonicus
GTACCACCTGACTTGTAATGGTGTTACAGAGTTGTACTTTTGACTTCCCCCATTCCATTGGAGCTCCCAAGTACTTGGATAGGGTGCGGTCCTCACTAATTCCAAGAAGGGTTGATATCTGAGCTCTCTTTGTAAATGAAGGATTACCACTAAACAACAAACCCGATTTTCAAAGATTTATCTTTTGACCCGATGCCGCTGAATAGTTCTGCAGAATTCTCTGAATGCTAGTTGCTTCTCTTGTCTCAGAAACTCCAAAGAGAAGAGTATCATTGGCAAATTGTATGTGGGTTAGCGCTTGGCATCCTCTTTGATCTTGTATCCCGTCAATTGCCCTTGTTCCTTTTCCTTAGTAATCATTCTTGATAGAACATCTGCCACTATAATAAATATATATGGTGATAGTGGGCACCCTTGCCTTAATCCCTTTATAGGCTTAAAAAAAGGTTGAGCTTCCCCATTTAGCAAGACTAAGTATGAAACTGTGGTCAGACACTGTATGACTAATGAAATCCACTTCCTGTGAAAACCCATTCTATTCATTACCATCTCCACAAAAGACCAATTAACCCGATCATAGGCTTCTCCATGTCGAGTTTTATAGCCATACCTGTTGCCCTTCCTCTTTTCCTCCTGTTCAGGCTATGAAAGACTTCATGAGCTACTATGATATTATCAACTATACTGCAGTGGGGCACAAAAGCCGATTGGTTAGGGGTTATCAATCCATTCATCCAGGTCTTTAACTGGTTAGCAAGGCATTTAGCAATTACCTTGTATGTAAAATTACTACAACTGATTAGGCGAAAATCCCCTAGCTTCTCCGGATTACTGACTTTCGGTACCATGGCTATTTGTGTTCTTATATTCTTACACAACTCCTATTTGTGTTCTTATATTCTGGATTTCTTCAATTACAGTTACCATGTCCCATTGTACTCTTTCCAACTTGTTTCTAATAGCTTCCACTATGGCTGAGGCATCTGATTCGATAACTGCTCTTTCTGGGTTTCTGTTCTTCACAAAATTCATTGCATCTCGGACTGCCATCGCTTCTGCTATTGCTGGAGATGAGCATTTCACTTTTCTGGCTGCAGCTTGAATGATTTCTCCTGTGTGATTCCTGCATATAAACGCTATTTGGGCTTCTTTCTTCCTATGTTCGTAGGCTGCATCACAATTCAATTTAATTTCTCCTCTTGCTGGTGGTTGTCATCTGTCTGTAGCTCTACCAGATCTATGATCTCCTTGACTTGGATGATTGATTGTATTTATCCACTCGCTCCATTGCTGGTGGCTTTTGTTTATGGTGTGTCTCGGATCGCTTTGGCTCTTTTGAAAAACCAACTCATTTCTGCTCTTCCATAGCTGCCGGCAGATGATTGCGGCTAGCTCTAACCTGTAATCTTCTTTACTCTGTTTAAGCATACCAGATACCTCTGTCCACCAGGCTTTGAATGAGTGGAATCCAACCTCTGTAGGTCTGTAGTTGAGAGCCGATCCTAGCCAAACCAATTTAGCTTGAGGGCATAGGAATATGATATGTTCTAATGTCTCTGTTGTGGCCTTGCAGAAATCACATTCAACATCTACTGGGCAACCTCTTTTTAGCAAATTTGTTTTGGTTGCTTTGTTATGCTCCAAATTTTATAAATGTCACACATATACATATGATATCAGTCTGAATGAGAGATATTAGTAGATTACTTAGCCTTTTGGAGATGCCCAATATGCAAACTTCTTTAGGCCCTATTGCTTCCAAAGCCTAAGGATTCATGACTTTTGAAGCGAAAAACAAAAAAACTTGACCAAGGTGCTTCCCTCCTGGCAACGAAACGACTCCAATAGCCTCCTTTCTTTTTAGATTATCATTAACCTATCACTACTATATCAACCTTGATTCTGATGATGCTAACTACTTGGAGATCTTTGCCCCCAACAAACTATTGGACGCCCGCCCAACATTAGTATGATCACCAGCTGAAACTTGCTGGCTATCTCTAAACTCTTCCCAAAAGGGATGATTTCATCTGTTTGGAATCGTCTCTTGTCTAAATAGTTCTCATTTCTATCTCTCCCAATGGCCCAGATTACAATGATTTCTGTAGCAGTAGTAGCCAGTAGGTCATTCAATCCAAAGATTTGTCTTGTATGGGATCCCTTAGAAGAACTAAGAGCGCATGTCCAACGGTTCTTGCATCCACACTTGTCTACCAAAGAGATGCTCGAAGATGTAGTAGTTTGCCATTTTGTTTGTCTTGCTTATTCCACACCTGCTGCAAGGCATCTAGGCTTGGGGAAAGCGTTCTGAGACCAAGTAACCCTTCTACTACGCTCGGAGGGAAGATGTTCAATGCGTTTTAGTATATGGTGATGATCACTATTTTGTTTTGTTTCATTTTTATTTCTAAGAAAGGTACAGCATATGTATCAACGATCAAGCTTTACCATGTTTGGTTTGCTACCTTTTCAAGAGGTAAAAATAGTACACCACAGCAACCCAACATCATACACAAAAAATTCACTCATCTTTCTGCTTTAATAAACACTTCACAACCTTACCTACACCTTTCCACTCAGCTCTGCCTCACAAATATCCATCTATCATATGACCAAACATCAACATAGCAACCGCACCCGTAGCACCATTACAACTTAAAATGGTCCTGGCTGTCAGCAGCAGATCCATTAAGCTGTGACTGGTAGTACGAATATGAATCATGAGCTAGCGTCTGCAAATGCGAACAAAATGCTCCATTATTAACCAAATGCTATTTATAATCTCTATCTCTCTCTCTTTTTAAGCAAAGAAAAGAAAATGATGGAGGGCACAGTACCTGTTCCTGTGATTTGAAGTACATGAATGGTGTATAGTGTAGGAAATTTGATACCCTAGAGGTATATATATCTGCATACCTGCAATTGCAAGAAATAGTTGCAAGGCAATATAAGAGGACATTTAGCACAATCAGATGAAACCAGGAATTGTACATTTGATTTAGGAAGAGGAAAAAGCACATACTTCTCAATTTGTCTCATCAAGTGGCTTTTATCCCACAGACCCGCACGTGAAAGGAATCCCCACCTGATGCAAAATGGCTACAACATGTTAGGCCAGTGTTCTATTGTGTCCAACACGAGATACAGAGTGTTAGCTGATCCAACCCATCTCAAACAGTATGCTGGTGGATCTACATATGGTGTTATGGGCATGCAAACTCACACAAGAACCGCTTAAATCACTGCTCAAGAATAAAATCTACTTATGTGCACTTTATCCTAGGCCATTTTGCCAAATTCAAAATAAAATTTCAACAAGACAAGATCACATAATTTGCAAGAAGACATTTTGTTGTAACAAGTGCCATAATGCAAGTTGTCACTCTTGGCTTTACCTTCTGTTGAAAAGCTCTCCATCTGCTTCTAGCATGGGAGCAATTTTCTCATCCAGTCTTTGCATGACAATCAATAGCTTTTTCATGCTTTCCATGAGTTCTTGGTCATCCATGTTTGTAGCAGCAAGGGTCTGAATGTAAAGAGACAGAAATATGAAAATTGACCTCATTTCCAGTCAAGAAATTCTGTCCATAATTAAAATACATGTTATGCTCCTTAGTTGCATAAGGCAGATCGTGGTCCTTGCCTTCTTGGTATTTTTGAGATAACAAAAATCTAGCTTATGCAACCAATATAAAGTAACTGACAACATAGACTCACGGTTACTCTGCTAAAATTACATGTTTGATTGACGTCCTGCATTGTTAATGCATGCAACTTCTGAACATAACTACCTGGGATGGTAGGAGCCAAAAATGCTATCAGCAATGTGACAGATATAACGGACTTTACAAGCACAAGAAAACTACATCGAGTATATGAACACTGAACATGAGTAAAAGAACAAAGAAAACTATTGCAAAACTGAAAGCTCACCTGAGCAGGACGTTCTCTATTTCGTCTTTGCAAAGCAAGCCGAAGTTGGTTAAAAAGATCCCCTGCAACCTCCTTTTGATTAATAAGCTCAACTAGTGCAGCTCTAGAACCTCGACTTTGGATCAAAGCAGTATACTGCAGTTCCAGCATTTAATACAACAAACAAAGAGGTCATAGTAAGTATCACTTCACCTGGGGTGTCAAAAGCCCTAAACTTTAGTCAAAAAAAAAAAAAATCCAGGTTCCTAAAGTAAAGACAAACAAAGAAGTTTCATTAAATTTTTTTGAGTCCGGGATCTGGAAGACATTGGCCTCATCATCTTTCACTTTTTTTAGGAATACTGTTGGGTAATCTTTTAGAAGTATCTCAATTCCAACACATGTAAATTTACATTTTTTTAATCCCCACCAGGAAACAATATTTAAAGTGAGAGTCACCGTCCTAACCTCTTCTTCCAATTCTCGACAAATCAATGCAGTTCGCCATCGTAGATGGACTTTGGACTGACTTACATCAGTGTAAATATGATCACCTACATACAGTATTTCATCCCCATGAATATTTAATGAGTTCTCAATCATTTGAGCACTCCCACCCGAGTACAAACCTCCTGCGAAAGAAAATAAAGTCATATAACATTTCCTGAAGGACTGCCAACTACTTCAATAGTAAATGGCCTGGCCATGCAGCCAAGAGATTGAAAATTGAATGCTTAAAGCCATAGTTTCATGCAAGTACAATTAAGAAATTGAATGCTTAAGAGCCATAGTTTCATGCAAATATATTTAAGTACAGGTACAAAACTTAAATAACCTGTACGAGCTTTGAAACATGGACGCATCAAGCCCTCGCCTGTCACAACTTCATACAGTGGGTGTGACATTTGAAAGAACTCTGGCTTCCTTGCTGAGACTATCACCTACTTCAGTAAAAAACCACAATAAATCACAACACAAAGGTAGTGTTTTTATTTCTAATGTGCTACATGCAATTAAAATGAGGACCATGTAATGGTGTGAGAAAGTATCAGAATGAAGCTCCAAGTTTTGGGCAAGCTAAAAAGAGAAAAATGGTATTGGGAATTATTCCATGTCATAAAATCATGGTAAAGGATATCTGTAATATGCTTTCAGAAGGAAAGCATGAACTAGGCTTGTTATCTTAAGCTTGTGTGATCAATTAATGGAGGCACAAATATATATACTAGGCAGATTGGCATGCACTAAGGCATACAAATAATTTCTACTAACCATTTCAAAAAGATCGCGCCAACCCATATCATTAGGGAGGAATCTGTCAAAGGAATGCTTCATCATTTTGTCTGTGTAATGATAATCGGAATTTGTAATGAGCAGAAGCTTTTTACCAGCCTGCCACCAGAATACCATAGTCAAGGATAAGACTATTTAATAATCTCAGATTCAAACAAGGTTACAATTAAGAACCACACCTCCTTTTGATCTAAAAGTGCGAAAGGCAGTTCTGGATCTGGCTCCACAAATAATTCGGGCTTTGACATTATCTCGCTCTGTTATGAAGACATGAAAAATCAGCACATTCATTTGAACCAAACCCATACATGAAGTAAAACTCCCAAGGAGAAAATTACCTTAAGCTGGCCTTCCACATGTGCCCGGAATAGAGCCTTTCCAACAGCCTGAAAAGATGTCAAGTGTCAAAAGAGAAATGCAAATTCCTAATACCTTTTTTTCACGATCAAATAATCTGCAAAGCATGCCTTATAGAGTCCTTTATAATCAAGCGGACCAAGTTCTGCTGTTATAGCTCCTTCATCCAACCGGTCAACCATCTAAGAGTGGAATCATAAGTAATGATGAAAGATTAATATGTTGTTCAGTAAATGGGAAAAAATATATGTGGTATAAACAATAATAGTGTTCGACCTAATAAGATGTGATTGTACAACTTTTTGTAGCTAATACTATGGCAAAGCCTACCTGCATGTAAGCCACAGCTTCTGAAACGGAAAACAATGTGTTCAGGAACTCCCATCGACTCTCCTTCCGCAAATCTACTAGTTCCCTTCCATACATCTCACTTCCATGCATAGAAATTTAAGGACCACTATAGAAATTATCACTCCAGTTTTGCCAGATACCAGGTCAAATTTAAGTGTTACAGAAATTAATATCCGTGTGTCCGGCTAATATGCAACATCAGAAAGTATGTTACAGATAAAGCTAAAAATGAACCAGATGTATTATGATTGCGTTCATCATATTAATATTGTGTGTCTTTACGCATGCATGTTTATATAGGCAAGGATGTTTTTGGGTCATCCTTTTGCCTTTTTCCCAAAAGTATAACCCAAATTCCCACAGCACAGACATGAGACAACTAAGATACTCTCCAGATAATTATCAGTGATCAGAATGAAAAGAGTCATCGTTTAATTCACACCTGACAGCCTGAGTAGAGAGCATTTGTGTGCCATGCATTGCCCGTTTTACATAACCAAATCGATCAGCTTTAACAAGATTGCCTTTTTCTTTGTCTATGACAAGACCTCTAATTACCAGGTCTGGATCAAAAGCAAGACCATCAACTGGAAAGCCCATGTTTCTTAGATTATCCATGCAATAATCATAAGCCCGTCCTTCCCAAGCCTGTCAAAGCATAAATAATTACCCTCATTAATAATTAACCACTGATAACATAACCAATTAAGGACCAATATCTACCATCACGTTGTAATGCATCAGAGTGTAGTCCATGTCATAACCAATGGCACTAATAGATCGCAGGTTCAAGGTACGGCTACAGAATATACCACGAGGTGAATTTCTAGCGGAAGAAGGACTCTGCACAGTAAGCTTAGATGTTGTTAGGAGAAAAGAAAGCAAGACTGCTATATGATACGCCAAAATCAGTGAGGTATTCCAAGCAGCAGAATACAAATGGCTAGCATATCACATTATTTGGCCAAAAACTTAATAGACAATAAGAAATTAGGAACTTTAAGTCTCAAAATGCAAATTGTGCTTATTCTTATAGATGGGCAAATCTCCTAGAAGATACATGTTTGTAGCATACACATGGCTGATTAAACAGCATAAAAAGAGGCATGTTCAACAATGAATATGCAATGCAAATTGACAAAAGAGTGCAATGCATTAACTTGCAATGCTTGAGTCGTGCTGTTGCATAGTTATCTCAAAAGCATTGCAAGAACTAAATATGAAAGAACAAATAGAAGCCAACAGTAGGGTATCCCTCATACAGGTTATTAAAGTGCCACTTTATGCCACCCAAATGAGCAACAACTAACAAGAGGGTGGTTATTTAGACAAACAGGAGAGAAAATGTGGAAAGAAGGACGGGCTCACAGCACCGGAATGCCCAAGTCTCTAAGCAAATCCTCAGCATCTTGAGCTTCCATCCTAGCCACCTCCTCAATTGGACCTTGTAAGGTTGCCTGCTGATCAATCCCTATCAGGAGAAAGAAGGAGACTACATGCGCTTAAAAGCCAAAATCAGGTAATAATTGCACAATTATCACTGACTTCCGAGTAGCAAAACTTGAAAGAGAAATTTTTGAGGCACTGGCAAAAGGATAGCAGAGGGGCACATGCTATATGAATGCGGTAGAATGAGAGCATGCATAGGGTATAAAAAAGAAGAAAAGAAAAAAAAAGTAAAGGCAGAAACTTTAGAAAGTGGACAGTATTAGAAAACACCCAAATTTCGTAAACAGGTGCAGAGAAGAAAGAGAAGTTGGTTGGGTTACCAATAGAATGAAGATGGTCAAAATTGACATTCAAATCCCCTTTAGTGCTCTGCCCCAAATAATCAATCTCAAATTTACTGGAAGAAGTGACAGAAAACACATCTTCTCCGACGGTGGCGGGCGACGGGGAGGGAAGGCTGCAACGACACGTCATCATTAGCGTCGGAGGTCTAATGGTGATAATAACGATAGGCATTAATGAACGAGGAAAATTGGCAGCCACAGCAATTGGAAGGGCAGTAAGACCGAGAGGAAGGGTGTCTCTGTGCATCGAGGGAAAGGATGGTTTGCCCAGAATTTTGGCTGCTGCCAGAGACATACTCTTAGAGTTTTGGTGGCGGTGCAATTATCAGGCAGTGGAGCTTCTGGCAGGAACAAAGAAAAAATATGTATCTGAAAATTCTGAATGATGAAAAATGAGAGAGAGGCACAAGAACCTGTGCTGTGTTCTGTTGTGTTATGTTGGGAGAGTAAAAAACGTGGAATATTAATGTGTGGACCGTGAGTGGACTTGGAAGAGCAGACAGGAGACTTTTTGGCCTTTTTGATGGATGGTTGCCCTTGCCCAAAGGCTCAAATCAATTAAAAGCACCAGCAGCTGCCCCCTTCTTGAGTTGAGCTGTTGTACTCAGCGTGGTACTGAATTGAATTGAACATACTAATACTGTAACCACTCACCCCCGTGTAAACAAAAAAGATTTGACCTTTCTCTTTCTACAGCTGCAGTGTTGGCCTCTCCTTCTGCACTGTAGATTTTAACACAAGTCTACGACTGACTCTCTGTACAATCAAGGGGTCAAGGTCAAAGTCAAATAAAAATACTGCATCCATGGGCTTGCTTGGGCTTTTATGCAACAACTCAAAACGATTAAAAAAAAAAAAAAGTAATAATAATAATCATAACATCCCTCCTTCTTCTTCTTCTTCTTCAGTTATGTTATGTGACGTATCTTTGGATTCACATAACATAATGCAGCTGCTCTGATAGTACACATGAAGCAGCCACCATCCGCTGCAATTGGCAATTTCATCGCTTGGTTATGCTTAGTTTCTATCAAAGATAAAGCTAAGATAAAGATGACAACATCAGGAAGGGAGGGACGACAACCTTATAAGAATAAACAGAATATGGACAAGAGGAATGTCCATACAAACAGAACAGAAGCAGTTAAAATTATCAACCAACAAGAAAGAACGAAATGCTATTCTATACATTGGATCTATCGTAGCCAGCCCGGGCCCCAGCCATATTATATTACGAGTTGCAAACATGAGAGGAGAGAACACACAAACTCATCATATAGTATATTCTTAATTTGTTGTAATCTCTGCATCCGCATTGCTTTCAACGGATCAATGTATGTTTCCTCGGTCCTAGTGTTTCTTCACCATCAAACCCATCTTGCAGTAAGAATATATGTTATATATTTGGTACTAGGCCTAGCTATCAGTACCTGAAGAAGAGTATCGTATGGCTGAAGAAATGACCAATCAAGTCCAACAACAAGATTCAAAGCAGGTTACTGTGCCATTTTACAAGTTGTTCTCCTTCGCTGACTCACTCGACTTTCTATTCATACTTATTGGCACCACTGCTGCTTTGGGAAATGGAATCTGCATGCCTCTTGTGATCCTAGTGTTCGGACAAATCATTGATTCCATCGGCCAATCTGCATCTGCAACCACGTCTATGGTCTCACATAAAGTTGCCCAGGTTACCTTGTGTCTGTCTATTTCTGCATTTTTCTTCTCACCGTGTCTTACTAATTACATATAAAAATTAAGCAAACTCAGCTAGCTATACTCTCAAGTGCAAGTGGTAATAGTTTGTCATCAACTGAATCTTCAGGTGTCTCTCAAGTTTGTGTATTTGGCTTTTGGCTCTGCTTTTGCCTCATTCTTTCGTAAGTACATTGGGATGGGATCCTTACAGTACAGCTTCAACATTGATGAATCTTACCGATTCAAAACTAAGCTCTCAATGAAATGAAAATTAAATTAAATTAAATTTACAAATGATCGGTTTCCTTCAATAAAAAGCATTAACATAAGTATAACTAACTTGTCCACTGTCTTCCAGAGGTTACATGCTGGATGATCACAGGGGAGAGGCAGGCTGCTAGAATAAGAAAATTATACTTGAAAGCCATACTGAGGCAGGATATTGGTTTCTTTGATAAGGAGGCCCAGGCCTATACTGGTGAAATTGTCGGGAGGATGTCAGGTGACACCATTCTGATTCGGGATGCTATGGGGGAGAAGGTATTGCTGTCCTGTCATGTGCACAAGAAATTAATTAAGTTCACAGTTCGCTGCTATTCTGCAGTGGATTAATTGAAACTGTTTGACCTACTTATTGCAGGTTGGGAATTTTATTCAGCAGCTAGCTTCATTCTCGGGAGGTTTTGTGATAGCTTTCGTTAAGGGGTGGCTTCTCGCACTTGTCATGCTTTCTTTAATTCCACTTATTGTCATCTCCGGTGCAATCACGAATAAGTTTGTGGGCAATCTGGCATCTCGCGGACAAACCTCCTATTCACAAGCGGCGACTATTGTTGACCAAACAGTTGGCTCAATCAGAACTGTAACATACTTTCGCATTGGATAAAGAGTTTCTTTTCGTTCTTTGAAATTATAGATATGACAGCCTTTTTCCGCGCAGGTAGCATCTTTTACTGGAGAGAAGTATGCTGTTGTTAGATACAACAAGTCCTTGATCAGAGCTTATGAGTCTGGCGTACAAGAAGGATTGGCTGCTGGCATAGGTTTTGGTACACTAATGTTGTTTTTGTTCTCCAGCTACGGATTTGCTTTATGGCTTGGAGGGAGACTGATACTTGACAAAGGATACACAGGAGGGACAGTGATCAATGTGATTTTTGCTCTATTGACGGGTTCCTTGTGAGTTTCATTTTGCTTCATTTTTATCTAGCCAAAATGGATACGCTGTTAAAATAAAGTTTCTGTTCTTCATAATCAACAAAAACCAATTGTCGATAGCCTGTTTGGCCTTTTCTAGTGTCCTTTGGGAAAGATAATTAATATTTCACTTGGACTTATTCAAGGTCTCTCGGGCAGGCACCTCCATGCATTAGCGCATTTGCTGCTGGACAGGCTGCTGCAGCCAAGATGTTTGAGGCAATCAATAGGAAGCCACTGATTGATTCTTATGAGAGTGAAGGACTGAAATTGGGAACAATCAATGGAGAAATTGAATTAAGGGATGTTTATTTCAGTTACCCGACAAGACCTCATGAGCAAATATTCAGCGGTTTCTCTCTTTCAGTACCCAGCGGTACAACCACAGCTTTAGTCGGACAGAGCGGAAGTGGAAAATCAACAGTCATCAATTTGATAGAGAGATTTTATGACCCGCAAGCTGGTGAAGTTCTTATAGATGGAATCAGTCTTAAGGAGTTCCAACTAAAATGGATCAGAAAGAATATAGGTCTAGTTAGCCAGGAACCTGCTTTGTTTACCTCGAGCATTAGAGAAAATATAGCCTATGGAAAGGACACTGCAACCGTGGAAGAAATAAGAGCTGCTGCAGAGCTTGCCAATGTTGCTAACTTCATAAATATGCTGCCCCAGGTTTCAGATTATTCAACCTTCAGTTCCTTTTGAGTGATGCATTGTACCTCTACATTTATATTAATCTCTCTTAGGGGCATCAGTTCTCAACATAAATTCAAATATCTGGTTTAGTTAGTCATCTCCAACAAAATATAGCATTCATATCTGGTTTAGTTAGTTATCTCCAGCAAAATATCATTCACTGTGTTTTCAGGGACTAGAGACACTGGTAGGCGAGCATGGAATTCAACTATCTGGGGGCCAAAAGCAAAGAATTGCCATAGCAAGAGCAGTTCTGAAGAACCCAAGAATTCTACTTCTGGACGAAGCCACTAGTTCTCTTGATGTAGAATCAGAAAGGATGGTGCAAGAGGCATTGGAAAGGGTTATGATCAACCGAACTACTGTCATGGTTGCACATCGCTTGGCAACAGTGAGAAATGCAGATATGATAGCAGTTATGCAGAAAGGAAAGATAGTTGAAAAAGGTAAGAGAATTTTTTATTGTTGAAGAGCAGCCAACATGTGCAAATGTCTTCCATAAACTTATGGAGCACTCGCAACACATTGTCAACTGGAAATATCCAATCATTTACTGTCACATACACATTTCTTTCTTCCCATCCAAATCGACATCTTTGCATTACTTATGACTTAAGCATACTGATTAATCCAAATTACCTATATCATTCATAGTCCTTTTCAACTTATTAGGTTCGCATTCTGAGCTGCTCAAGGATTCCAATGGAGCATACGTACAGCTCATACAGTTCCAAGAATTAGGCAAAGAACCAAAGCCGAATATTATGAAGAGTCCAGGCAGTAGCCATCATTCAGTGGGGACAACCCCCAGAATTAGCTTTTCCGAAAAGGTAGCTGCAAAAGCATTTGGAACTACCACTTCAGAGACATCAAATCAACATCCAGAAGACCCACTTCGCCGCCTTGCCAATCTTAACAGCCCAGAGATTCCTGTGTTGTTGCTGGGTGCTATAGCTGCTGTGGTCAATGGAATGATATTTCCAATTTTTGGGTTGCTGCTTGCCAATATAATAAAAACCTACCATGAGAAAGAAGATCAGCTCCGGAGAGATTCTAAATTTTGGGCGCTTATGTTTGTTCTAGTTGGTTTGGTGTCTTTAGTTGCGACACCACTTAGCGCGTACTTCTTTTCTGTAGCAGGGTGTAGGTTAATAAAACGGGTCCGATCAATGTGCTTTGAGAAAGTGGTCAATATGGAGATAGCTTGGTTTGATGAACCGGAGCATTCGAGTGGTGCAATTGGCGCAAGCCTCTCAGCAGACGCGGCTGCAGTGCGAGGTTTAGTTGGAGACACAATTGCTTTGTTCATTCAGAACACTGCAACAGGTGTTGCTGGTTTGGTCATTGCTTTCCGCGCAAATTGGCAAGTATCTCTTGTTATCCTTGCTCTAATACCACCGATGGCACTCAGCGGATATATTCAGTTGAAGTCCACAAAAGGCTTCCAGGAAAATGCAAAGGTTAGTTTTGATCCTTACCAGAAATTAACATAAATTAATGGATGGTTCAATCTTAGCAAGGAAATATAGTGCAGGTGACAAGTGAGTGTAAATTTCCCTTGTCGAGGAATATAAACGATATATATAGTAAGAATTGTGAGTGGAAGAGAGATGGGGGATTCTGATGTGTCACAAATATATGTTCTAAAGGAGCTATTAAAGTAATTGACTTTTGTCATTAAGCTTTGTTTACTTTTTGCAGAAAATGTTTGAGGAAGCTAGTCAAGTTGCTAGTGATGCAGTTAGCAGTATCAGAACAGTTGCTTCTTTCTGTGCTGAAGAAAAGGTGATGCAACTGTATGAGAAGAAGTGTGATGGTCCCCTGAAGGTGGGAATCAGACAAGCATTAATGAGTGGGATAGGATTTGGTCTATCTTTCTTCTTTTTGTTTTTTGTCTATGCAGTCACTTTTTACGTTGGAGCTCATCTAGTTGATCACGGCAAGACAACATTCGCCGAGGTTTTTCGAGTAATTTCCTTAGCCATATCTCCAGAAATTTTATTTGTTTTATTTTTTCATTGAAATTTGAAAATGATTCGGTTAACTGCTGTTTGCAGGTGTTTTTTGGTCTCAGCATGGCAGCTCTTGCGATCTCTCAATCCAACTCTCTTGCACCCGATACAAATAAAGCCAGGAGTTCTGCGGCTTCTATAATTGCAATTCTTGACGAGAAATCCAAGATAGATCCCAGTGATCCTTCTGGGACAATAATAGAAAATTTGAAGGGAGAAATTGTGTTTCGTCATGTCAGTTTTAAGTATCCTATGAGGCCTGACATTCCCATATTCCAAGATCTCACCTTGGCTATTCATTCTGGGAAGGTAACTATAAGTGAGTGACTGATTTAGTGTTTGACGTTTTTCCTTTACTGCAAAAGAAAACAATGATCTTCACGTCAGGTACTTGCCCTGGTTGGAGAAAGTGGGAGTGGAAAATCAACAATGATCTCACTATTGCAAAGATTTTACAAACCTGATTCAGGAAAAATTACACTGGATGGAATTGACATCGAAAGACTGAAGTTGAAATGGCTGAGGCAGCAGATGGGTCTGGTGAGTCAGGAGCCTGCATTATTCAATGACAGCATCCGAGCCAACATTGCATATGGAAAGGAAGGAAATGCAACAGAGGCAGAAATTACGTCTGCCGCAGAATTTGCCAATGCTCACAATTTCATCAGTGGTCTACAAGAGGTTAGAGATATGAATGAATGCCTTTTAAATTTTTCAGTACCTTGCGAAAGTGTCCTTATGGTGATCGTGGTATATATGAAATCTTAGGTGATACATACAGAAGTTGCACACTGGGGATATTATTTATCTATCTTTGAGCTACACATGCACAAATACAAACACAAGAGTTCACTGATGAAGGTTGTTTGGGAAATGCAGGGTTATGATACTATTGTGGGAGAGCGAGGGGTGCAGTTGTCTGGTGGACAGAAGCAACGGATTGCGATTGCAAGGGCCATAGTGAAGGCTCCGAAAATATTACTTATGGATGAAGCAACCAGTGCACTGGATGCAGAGTGTGAGCGAGTGGTTCAAGATGCAATGGAAAGAGTGATGGTGGGAAGGAGCACATTGGTGATTGGGCATCGATTATCAGCAATTAAGGGTGCGGACATGATTGCAGTGGTGAAAAACGGAGTAATAGCTGAGAAAGGAAAACATAAAAAATTGATCAACATCAAGAATGGCATCTATGCTTCCATGATGGGTCCCCAGTCAGTGCAAGTGTAAGTGTGTAAAAAAATTGGGATTCTAGTTGATTCTTATTCTTCTATATATGTTACGTATATTTGTGTGGAGCTTGGTTAAGTTGCCAAAGAACTATAATATTAATACAGTGGATGATGAGGAACTTCCATATATAGTACAGTACGTATCCAATGGATAGAGAGATTGAGTGGTGGCTGGGAATGCGTACCTTGGAGTGCTGCCTGGGATGTTACCTTTCACTTTAGTACATGGGATGCGATGGATGGAAGTGTTGTGTCTATTTGTTTGCCTTGCTACAAATAATTCCCAGTTCCATCTCCACATTTCATATATACAATTTGTTAATAATACACACAGAGAAATCAAGTAATTAATATCTATCAGGAGTAGGAGTAGGAGATTTGACCCAAAAAAAAGGAGTAGGCGAGTTGCATTCATTTCAGTTTTCAGGGTACTATAAATAATTAGATATTGTGCAATAATACAATTAATTAGAAGTGGGAGGTGGCGTGTCATGCAGGCATTAGAAAACAAGAAGGAAAGAAATAGAGAAAGCCGGCCATTGGACGGTTAATGTGTTTTAGTTACCAGCAGCACAGCAACTCTCAATTCTTTAATAATACAAAAGACTGAGCTGACATTAATACAAAATTGCTGTGCTTTATTAGTACAAACAGTCGAACCCCCACGCCAACCCCTTCCCCAAATCCCCAACTATTTCCAAAAAAAAAAAAAAGTACAAACAGTTGGTCAGGAATGAGGTAAGCAAATCAGCAAACTTTGATCTTATGAAACTTTTTTTATTAGGAAAATTGTTTGAAATGGAGCAGTTCTTTCTTCTTCTTCTTCTTGACAAGTATATACAAATATATTTATGTCAATCATATGATTAGAAGAATCCCTGTGAGTATCTATCTGCTCTCAGGGATGACGTAATTCTGAAAATTGTACAAAGCAGGCAGGCCAGACTACTGCATCGCATGAATAGCATAAACTCTAACTGAACCATAATTACAATTTTAAATAAGGATAAATATATAATTATGTTTATTAATTATGTCATTTGTCAATATCAATATATTGTCTCCTCTCAATAATGCTCCATATTTAATCACAATAATCTTGTCATCAACTAAAGATGGTTCTTGCGGAGACATATATAAAATTAAAAAAAAAAATTAACCACAAATCGCCAAATAAAAGTTGATGATTAAAGATATTATTATTCCCTTCTAGAAAATTTTTAAAACTGTATTTATTTAAATAATTTCATTTTATTTTCAATTTTCAATTTTCTATAAAATTTAAGTAAATTATTTTAAAAATCCAATGATTATTTAGCCTCTTTTTTACTTGTCCAATCTTTACTTTTTTTAATCCAAATCTTTATTCAAATAAATTTAATTTGAAGTCATAAAAATATGATCAATTAGATTCAACTGAAACAACACATTTTAACATTATTATGTTAGAATTGCAAATAAATTCTACAACATGTTAATTTAATTCAAACATATATCATTTGAAATTTGTATAATTGATTATAACTATATTAAATTATTCTAACAAAATGGTTGGAATTTTGAAATGAATTTTACAACTTTTAAGTGTATATTTCTAAATGACTAAAACAGCCATCATTATTTTTATTTTCAAAAATATCTTTCTATATTTAATTAAAATTAAAAATTAACTTGAATTCTATATTTATGCCAAACACAACATAACAAAATATGAGATTCATTTGAAATCAATTCCATAAATTATTTATTTGAACCAAACACATTTCATTAATGAAAATTCATTTGGAAATAAAATGAATTTTTTCGTGAAATTGAATCAAACATATTTTACTTTAATTTGTAAACATATTTTTTTTGGAATGAATTTTTTTAGTAGTATCGAACTAGATATTATTTTACTTTAATTTGTAAATAAATTTCATAAAATTTTATAAAATTTGTTTATAACAAATACCCTTAGTATAAATAGTTATACTAAAACAGGACAATTGTATGATTATTAATAATTCACTCATGATCAAATACAAAACATTAAGGAAAAATTGTAAATTTAGTGTCTGAACTTGTCAGTTTTTTCTATTTAAGTGTCTAATCTTTTTTTTTGCAATCAAGTGTCTGAACTTTTGAAAACCATACCAATGTAGTGTCTCCGGCTGATTTGATGTTGATTGAGTGTTCAGTCAGATCAAACGGGACCCAGTTTTATCCCAGTCATTAACCATATCATTTGCCACGTGTATTACATTATTTAAAGGACAAAATTACCCTTATTCAGTCACCCTCCATGTCTGCGGCAGAAGTTAATGTTGAAGTTATTTTTGTCAATAACTGCAATGCACAAGGCTATTTTTTTCCTTTAAATAATGCAATACACGTGGCACATGACATGGCTAATAACTGGGATAAAAGTGGATCCAGTTTAATCTGACTCAGCACCCAGTCAACATCAAATCCGCCAAAGACACTATATTGATATGGTTTTCAAAAGTTCAGACACTTGATTGCAAAAAAAAAAAAATTAGACACTTAAATAGAAAAAACTGACAAGTTCAGACACCAAATTTGTAATTATTCCAATATTAAAGATGGTTATTACTTTTTGAATAGTTGAGTGCATTCAAATGAGACGAGGGTTATTTTCTGGTTTATTACATCTGT
>CATIWK010249448.1:0-10506 GCA_949634005.1 Mallotus japonicus
AATTTAAATAAATATTTTTAATAATATATAAATTAAAGACAATAAATTATTATTTATTGATATATATATTTTTAAATAATTTGCATAACTAAAAAAATATTATAAAAAGTATATGAAATTATATTTACAAATAAATTATACTCTTAATGGTCATTTGACATACAAACAGCAACAGCTAATAAAATTTTATCAAATACTTCATATGTATCAGCTATCAGCTATCAGCTGCTGTAAACAGCTAAACCAAACAGATCCTAAACCAAACAGGCCTACAATCTTGATTGATATCATAATGACGTTTGTATATGTTTTCTTTTCTTCTGCTTGGGCTTTTTTTTACTTTTATTTTTTTATTTGTTTTGACCAAAATCTTGTCGTATATTCTCCAATTAGTTGTAAAAATAATATTTGTATTATATTTTGATTCATCATCAATACTAAAACCCTAATAATTAATTTTGTTAACATAACAATATTCATCCTCTAGTTTTTTGAGAAGCAAAAAGATGGATTAATAAACACATAAAATATTCAATGTGTCTTTATCAATGGCGGCCTCTCCTCTAGACAAGGAAATCTCATCCCTAATCATGCCACCCCCCACTAATTAAGTATTAGCATGGAGACAGAAACTCATCTGTAGGGTTTTTCTTTCTAATTCTTTTTTTTTTTTCCTTAAATAAATTAGAACAAAATCTAAATTCGATGTTGTTATAAATTCATTGTAAACTAATTTTAGTGCATATACATATATAGTTAATACATGTGCGACTCTTTAAATTTAGGTGCATTCTATTATTATCTTATTTTTTACAAAGTAAAATATATTTTGTCAATAACCTTCATTGGATGATAAAATACATTTTCATCTCACAGTGATAAAGATAAAGTAAAACAAAAATAACTAAAAAAATCAAGTAACCATAGAATTTATATTAAATTTAATATGTTTTTACTAGTTTGTTTTCTTAATTTAAAAATTAAATTTCTTAACACATTAACAGGTTAAAAATATGATTTATAAATATTGTTTACTAATTTAAATGTCTAATAATTTATTTTAAAATTATAAAAATATCATCTTAATCTCTCAAATAATATTTTTTTTAATAAATTATGACGTTTGAATAATTAATTTATGAATTAAAGAAATAAACCGATAAAAAAGGTACATTTAAAAGCACAAAAATATTAAATCATGTATATATATATAAATAAATTATATTATTAATATTTAGATGCATGCATGGATAAAATTTGATAGCGAGATTGTAATGTATTGAAAGAGGGGGTAGCAGTGGACATGAGAAGATGATGAGACGCATGTCAAGATGAAAGGAAATTGATCTTGAATCTCGCCATTGATATCAGAAGTGCAAAGAGATTATATAACGGAGACAAAAAAAGTGGGTCAAATATGTATAACTGAGGATAGATAGCAGTGGAAAATCTTTATACATAAAGGCCATGCAGCTCTATGATTTGGTCTACCACTTTGTTTCTTTCTTTCTTTCTTTATAAAAAAGGAGGTTCATCAGTAGATACTTTTTTTTCGTACAACAATTCTTCAAGCAATGCTGAAACTTGGTTTTGGTTTAGATTTTTTATTAACTTGCTGATCGTTCATTACCCTTTTTTTAAAAAAAAAAAAAAAAAAACTAGCCTAGATGGTTAAGTCTCATAGCTGAAAATGAGAGAGTAAAGAGAATTGAAGGATCAAACTCTACTTTCAATCAAATATCTAGATTCCGTACAGAATATTTTACCATCCATCCTACGCGAATTAGGGTGGATTGTTATTACTAAAATAAAACAATTCAAACTTATGAATAGATGAAGGCCATTCACCTCATCATGAATCACTCCAATACTTTTGATTTTTTTTTTTTTTTGGTTATATAAGAATCATTTTATTATACTAAAATAAAAATATAAAAAGGAAATATTTTTTAAATTGAAAAATAGTTTACTACATGAACACAATATTTCACATTTTATATAGTTTTCCATAGAAAACGAAAATATTCTAAAAAAAAATTAGAGTTAGAAACAGAAAATAATTTTCTACAAAATAAAACGGACCCTTAATCTCTCCCACAAGTCAATATCAGCAAAAAGGCTGAATTAAATAAAAATTCTTGAAAAAAAATGAAGCAAGAACTTGTTTATGCTATTGTAATATATTAATACTTATGTGTCTTAACTTTTTTGATTGTATCAGTGACTGCTAGAATTAAGTGTTGATATGAATCATGCAGGATAGTTTTGGCACCTATGTCAAGGTTGAGATCTTACAATCTCATAGCTCAACCACAAGCTATTTTGTACTATTCTCAAAGGACAACAAAGGGTGATTTCTTGATTGCAGAGGCCTGCGGCATCTCAGACACAGCTCACGGGTAAGTTCTATATATTCTGCAATGCAACATCACATGCCTATATCCAAGAAATTCTTGAGAGGCATGCCATTTGTTTAAGTAGAATCAATCTCAATATCTGACTACACTGCACTGCTCTTTTTCGAATAATCGAAGTTGTGGGAACACTCCTGGAATTTGGACAAGAGAACAAGTGGAAGCATGGAAACCTATATTGGAGGCTGTTCATCAGAAAGGAGGCATATGATTCTGGCAACTATGGCATGCTGGGAGGGCTTCTTATAATTGTAAGATATCTTTTGATGGTTAGAATTAGATAAGAAAAGGACCAAATATTCAATTATGCATAGATTCAAAAATGACAGAAGAGAGCTTTATTCTGATAAATTCTTTGGTTTGGTTAATACTAAGCACCAAAATTCAAGAGTCTTGCATATTGCACAGGTTTTCAGCCTAATGGACGGCCTCCCATTTCAAGTACTGACAAACGAATTGGAGCTAAATTTGGCATTGATGGCACTACTCCAGCAGACTATCCACCTCCGCGTCGGCTCACGGCTGAGGAGATTCCTCAGATAGTCAATGACTTCAGAATTGCTGCAAGAAATGCTATAGAAGCAGGTAATACTTTATAGCAGTACAATACCATTTCTTTGCTGCAGGGATGTCGTTCAATTTCACCAGGAATCCATACTCTTGATGCTTGAATTGCCCAGGTTTCTGCCAGCAACCATGTGTATGTAGGAGTCATTGAAATTGAATCCAATTGTTTTGCACACATAAAATATGATTGTTGTGTCTCCAACCCATTAATAGGTGTCTAGTTTCTCCGAACCAATACGTCTCTCATACCCTTGCTGTAATTGATTGTTCCTAAAGATAATTTCACTTCTTGGACCATATGAGTGTTCATATGCTCACCTATCACCAACCAAATCTTGCAAAATTGCTTATTCTATGATCAGATATCTGACATGGAAGAAAAGGAGAATTCATGATTTACGTTGACAGGTTTTGATGGTGTGGAGATTCATGGAGCCAACGGTTACCTAATTGATAAATTCTTGAAAGATAGGGTCAACGATAGGACAGATAAATATGGGAACAGCTTAGAAAACCGTTGCCGCTTTCCATCAGATGTCATTCAAGCAGTATCTGATGAGAATCGAGCTGCTAGAGTTGGGATTAGACTCTCACCATTGCTGATTATAATGATTGCAGCGGTTCCAGCCCTGAAGCCCTTGGGCTACGCATAGTTGAGTCATTGAACAAATGTGGAATTTTATATTGTCATATGATTGAGCCGAGGATGATCACCCAATTTGATTCAGGGCGCCCCAACCATACTCTCCTGCCAATGAGAAAGGCTTTCAAGGGAAATTGTATCGTTGCAGGAGGATACGCTAAAGACAACGGGTGGTCAGGTGCTGATTTTTGGACGTTGGTTTTTGTTTACTAAAGAGTCTGTCTTTAATAGTCTTGTCTTGTCTGTTATTCTACCAAAGAGAATAGAGCTCAATGCTCAATTTAACAGCTACGATAGGATCACCTTTTATACATGTGATCCAGTCATTGACTACTAACTAGCCAGGCTTCCCTATATTTTACTCCATTTATTACACACTAACAACACACTGCATATTGTTAATCACGTAAGTGACGTAGTAGTAGTTCATTTTTATCAGTACAAAGTCATGATAGAAAACATTAGTGATGCGGCCTCGTAACCAGAAAAATTGATTTCCTTTTTTGATAACAGCCAAAAGTGACAGGCTTTGTAATAGTTTGTTAAAAACTTCGCAATGAATTCTTTTCCTTTAACAAGGTCAGGTGCAACATACATTGTTATTCTAGATGGTCTTAATATTCAGAGGTCAAACATTAGTAATTTAACATTGGCAATGCCTATTTCGTATCATTGTGTAGCTTGACTGCGCAAACCAAGAACCAAGTAAAAAAATTTAAAAAAAGATTTGTCCGAGGAAGAAAACCACAATCATCAGCATGTAAACAGAGTATCCTATCAGTTGATACATACATCCCACATCATTCTGATTTCACGCATTAAAAGGAAGTCAACTCTAATGCTCCAAATGTGAACTACAACATTCTACAAGCACAGGAGTCAAAACTGTCCAAGAAACGCAGCCATGCAGGAATGGTCCACACATGATCAAACAAAACAAACTTCAATACCAAGCAGAAAATCAATGAACAAAACAAATGAAAACACACTATACTCCCAGAAAGTGCAACAACAACGATTTCCAAATCATAAGAATAATTATATGGCGAATGCCTAAACGACGTAGTGCATCTAAGACAATTTTTTTTATATGAAATCAAACACAACAAAGAATAAAGAAACTACGAACAGCGTAGGACAAGGGGCAAAAACCTACGAACGAGCAACAGACATCGTAGACCATGAAACCAAAAAGTACAAATTTGCTCCAGCGCATGCACATCACTTTGAAAACATTACAAATCAGATAGCATGCAAGCACACTTACAAATCAGATAGATAGCAAGCACGAAAACAAAAGTTGTAGTTCTTGAAGAATAGCAACACCTGCTAAGACATTAAGGTGAGGTGCAAATATCTTCGTTGATGGTCAACAAAAGCAAAAAGAAAGCATCCAAAAATGAAATAAAAAGATCAAGCAAACAAAAAGGACCACATTCTCTACAAAAGATAACCACTTAGCTAAATCATTAATTTTGGAGCAGAGTACAAAGAGGCAATACCCCTTCTACAACTATTAAAATTTTTTTTCCCATGAGAGAAGGATTGAAAATAATAAGGGAGCAGAGATATCCTTCTCTTTAAAAGACAAAAGTAACGAAAAAATTAACAAGCAAATATCCCATCCATTAACATGAGTTGTTGTTCAAACATTGTCACAGCCTACATGACTATGCTATTCTTCTCGCCCACTTCCTACTCGTCATCGTCCTCCTGCATTCATTGAGCAGCACCAAAGTCAGCATAATAATGACAAACATACTGACGACAAAACAAATAAGATATTCCAGTAACACAATTTCAACAAACCTCTCCACTGCCTTCTTCATCATCATCTTCGTCGTCATTCACCTCAGACATTGACTTCTCAGACTCCTCTTCATCCTTGGGTCCTTCAGCCTGACATTTACAAAAATGCAGATAAAATATTAGTAAATTGAGCAATTGCCAGACAACTGAAACTTAAATGCCAATGAACTAAAAACATGTTTAGAAAAAGTCACCTGTCCCTTGTTGTAAGCTTTCAATTTCTTCTCATACTCCACCTTGCGCTTCTCAGCCTTGGCAACAAAAGGTGCTTTCTCCTGCAATTTAAACTAGCATTTTAGTCAACTGAGCACATTAAAATACAAATATAGAGCCACCTAATGTCAAAAAATTCTTACAGCTTCAGATAATGACTTCCATTTATCTCCACCAGCTTTGCCAACCTAAATATTTTTCAATCACACACCACAAAACCAAATTAATTAATACAGTGGAACAATATTAAAATCCGATTGAACAGCCCCAAATCTATGGGGGGGAAAAACTCACAGCAGCAACAGATTTGTTCTTAGGATGCTCCTTTTTATACTGCTCTCTAAACTCCTCCCTACAGTCATCAAATTAAAAATAAAAATTCAATATTTAGTCATCAAAAACATGGTTAACCTTGAAGCCAATTGTTGTTGATGAAAAAACAAAAAGGGGCAGTGATGAGTACATGAAAACGAAGAAAGCACTGGCCGGCCTCTTTGGTTTGTTAGGGTCCTTCGCTGCCTTACCAGACTTCTTCCCGACGGCCTTAGCAGGCTTCTTGGTCACGGAGAGCCTATCGCCGCACAAATAAGCACGTCAACACACACATACATCTATATGCACAAAAAGATTCAACAACAAACAACAACAACATCTAAACAAAGTCAACGCCTTTTTCCAGATCTAAGACCTACAAAGCCGCGATTAACAGGTTTTAAGAGTAAAAATGAAAAAACAACAACAATAATTCGGAGATTTAAATAAATAAAAGGAAAAAAAAACTCACTTGGCGTTCTTGACATCAGACTTGGATTTACCTCCTTTCATAGCGAATCCTGCAAAATCAAGACCAGATCAGCTGAGAAACGGATAAAAATCGGAGAAAACGGCAGAGAATCGTTGAGAATCGGTGGAAATTACCTGTGTTGGTGAGGTAGGGTTAGGGTTTGGGTTAGAGGGAGGAAAAAGGGAAAGAAAGAGGGGATGTGAAATGTGGGGAAGAGGGAGGGTTTGATAAGGTGCAAAAGGCGGAGATATTAATAAGTCTGAAGGGGAAATTGAAATTCAATTGCGCACGAAATGAAATTGGGGGGTTTAGGCGGGATTTGGAAATTTCATGACACGTCATCGATCCGTGTGCTTGTGAATTATTGGATGTGCTTTGTTCCTGTCTTTGTTCATTTGTGTTTTCTTTGTGCTTCTTGCCTCTCACAAACACCTCGCTGCATAGATAGATAGACATTCCAGTGCGCTCTTTTTGTTGAGATATTTTCCTTCCGGGTCTCGGGTCAATTCCCCATAAAGCCCATCTCTCATGGGCTTCTTAGGGCTCAATTTCCACTTCTATCCTCTTTCTCTTTCTTTTTCCTTTTTTATTTATCTAACAACAACTAAAACATGAAATTATAACTAATTAAACTTAGTTAGCTCCTTCTCACTTTTAAAAACTGTTAAAATTTTAAATTCAAATTCCTACAAGATTACTGTCATCATCCATAGAGCTTGTTTCGTTTAACTGTTTATATCAGCTGATAGCTGATAATTATTACAGTTAGATAGCAAGTAACTGGTACTATACATCTATATGAACTGTTTGGTAAAATTATATTAGTTGTTGATGTTAGTATATAAATTATTTTTAAATAATTTGGTAATATTTTTTACTAATTATATAAATAGTAATATATAATAATTTATCATTTTTATTTTGTTTATTATTAAAATTATTAATAGAAACTATTTGAAAATTAATATTAAAATGTAAACCTTGTTCATATAATTTATTTAAAGAAATAATATAGATATAAATATTATAATTATTCAATTGATAGCTATAATTTAAAACAATATTAATTTTATTGTAAATTATAAAAAAATAATTATATACATTTAATTTAAAAATAAGTTGTTTTTAATAAGGGTAATAATAGTCTAAATATAAAATAAATTTAAATCGACTATTAGCTCATGGGAATAAGCTCCAAAATAGACCTGATCAAATTCGTAATTATTTTGAGTAAAAACAGCTATCAGCTGCTGATTTGAGAACTTCACCAAACACCTAAAATATAGTTGATTAAGGAAAAGCCTCAATCAACTATCTAGATCAGCTAATCCAAAACACCCGTAGTAAAATTTTATTACTCTTTTCAACAAATATTTAAAAAATGTCTATTAATTTATTGTAAAAATTATGGAGATCTTAAATTTGAGTTCTCTTAATTACAATTATCACTGCTATAATTTTTATATTGAATGTTAATGGATGGCTACAACCTATTGTATAGTATGTAGGTCATTAGGTTTCCATCATATAAAAAAGTTACTATTCTAAATAAATAATTTATGATTTAAAATAAACAAAAGTTAATTTTATAAATTTGTTAATTTTCCTTCTATTAAGTTATAAATGGTTGAGTTATATATACAATTAGCATACTGACCCGCGTTATGCTATGGGGCAAAAAATAATAATTTTATAAACGAAATTGATATTTTTTAAAAGAAAATCTAAATATATGTTAATAAGTACACATCATTAACAAATACATGAGTAATTGCATAAAGTTCATTCTTAAATTGAAATAGATTGCTGGAGAATTATTTGTCAGGAATCTTCATTCCTGAAAAATAGAAAATAGAATTTGTTTATAGATGTGAAGAAATTTTTTAGCAAATAATTTTATCATAATGTATACCATAAAATTAAATAGAAAAAAATACTTGGTTTTCTTCAGAGGTGATTCATCAAGAAACAAATCAACTTGGAGTTTATCAACCGATATAGTTGATGCAAGAAGTTCGACGACTTGCGACTCATTGGACTTGTCGACATCTTCAAGTACACTGCTTTCGCCAAAATCAAAAGTCCTTTTAGCAGTCCTTAATGCATTGTCAATCAAAGGTTTGTGAAGTAAAGTTGAGCTAGATGGATTTAATTTGGTTTTTCCACTAATCCCTTGGCCCAAAATGTCTTATTGTTTAAAAATATGAGTAACCTTAAAAGAGAGATTGTATGGATCATCAATCTTACTACTTATAACAACTTGAAAAATGCGTTCTATTTCATAAATTCTTGTCATAAGTGGAGGCACTATGAACCGATCTTTATAACTATTGGCCAAGGTGCTTGCCGGTAAACCAATTAAATCAGCAGCAAGCCGTCCGAATATGAGGAAAGAAGCAGATCCTGTCTCATCTTCCACAACAGTATTCAATTTGTACCTAAAGAGAAAAACATAATTAGAAAAATTAGTTTTAATATTGAAAGTTCGAGATACATATATACATGTTTAATTTGTTTGTTGTAAAATGGAAATTCGAGAATGCTTTCAAAGAAGAAATTCTAATTGCATTACCAGTGAACAGGTGGATCATTCAAGACACCACAATTATTGCACCATGATTGTTCATTGTAAATTTGAATACTGCTTCTACACTGTGGACATGCTCTGTGCCACCAGCCAGCATCAGCTATTCATATTTGATAAGAGGTAGCATGTAAAGTTGTCTCTTCAAGTGCACTAATCCATGCAGTGTCATTGCCTAATAAACCTTTTGCATTACATGCTGATTGAAATGTTGGATACAAAATGCCGCAACTGTTCTAATATCTTCAAATGATTTAGATCCTTTAACAATATTTAAAAGCATTCTCAAATAATACAATTCACCGGAGGTTGGATGTATATATGCTATTCTGCTATGCAACGACCTTGCTTTTGTCTAGTCCAAATTTTTTCTTTAGATTGCCAGACCCATTTAGTAGGAAATTCAGGATATGTTAGCGTTATAGCATCTTCATGCATCTTATTTGCGTTCATCCATTCGGTAAACATGGTTCGTGTCTAAGTTAAATTATTTGTGATGTTTACTAAATTGTCATTTGGGCGAAATAGAATTTGGTTCATATTTTCTAAATGCATGACTAATTTTTCAACAACTGGTTCTCTATGATGTATAGGAAATTCATATAGACGCCAAACCGCTTCACATAAGGAAATGTATAGACAATCCAGATATTCTTTTATTTCATCAACATTATTGTCTAAATTATTATTGGATTCAACTGTATCTTTTCCATAATTATGAATCACTGCACGAATTCTATCAGTTCCTTTACTAATATATTTAAATAAATATTTAATCATTGTGGTTCGACAATATTATTCAACGCAAATATGACCTTCATATTTATAAATAAGGTCTCTATTATGCGGTACAACAAAACGATTATCGATTTTTAAATTATTTTTCAATGTATATTCATCATTGTTTCTTCGTCTATATATAGCAAAACCGTTTGAATCAATGTATGTTTCTGAAATATGCTTCTTGGGATAATACTTAGAACATCTGTTATTTTTCATGCAAGGAGATAATGAGTTAAGTGTACCACATGGACCATGAATCATAAATCTAGAAACTAAATAGTGAATTTCAGGTTCATTTTCAAGAGATGGGAGTTCAGCAGATATAATGGAATCAATATCTTGTGGAGTCTTTGGTTTGTTAATTTCATCTAACCAAACTAAACAATGCACATGAGGCAATCCTCTTTTTTGAAATTCAATTGTGTATATAAGCGCTGTTGTCTTACCAAAATGTTCATTTTTTTTAACATCATCAATTAATTGGAGCAACTTAACTCTAAACACACGACTAATAATGTCAGGTCGATCATCAGGTCTTTGGCCACTAATATAATCAAGCATACGTTGAATTTCTGGCCATAATGGATTGCATGTGAATGTTATAAATAAGTCGGGATGACCGTAGAATCTACAAATCGTCATAGCATCATGATAATGTTCAATCATGTAACGTGGACTACCTGTATAGCTAGATGGTAGTATAATAACT
>CATIWK010249458.1:0-11926 GCA_949634005.1 Mallotus japonicus
TTATGGGTGAGCCATACTGCTATCCGCACTCTATTCAAGTCTTCAACTTCTTTTAATATGATCATAGGTGAAGGATACCAGTGATCCTTTTTGTTCTCAATATAACTGCAGTGAAGAGTGCAAGTAAAATTTTAGCCTATAGGATGAACTGTAAAAGGCAAAATATTTAAAGTAATGCATTCATGTCGCTATCAAAATAGGCATAATTAGACTGCTTGATGAACTACAAACAACAATCACTTGCTATCCATGGATGTCGTATGGCGAAAAAAAATTAAAACACAGATTCTTGATATGCATATGCAGATATTAGAGGCTAAAACGTGTCTCTTCTGTTCATCATCTAAGACTAATGGTTTCAAGAAGAGTAAGCTCATAGCAAATTAAATTCTCACGAAAATTATCTAAGACATCCAAACCCACCTAAATGTCTATTCCAACATAAAGTAAAACTAAATGCAATTTTATTAATGTGAACGCAGCATGGAAATGGAGTAGAAAATTCTGTTTCAACAGGAATATAAATTTTCTTATTCAATAATAAATTCAGCCCAGAGACCAATATGCAGCAGAGGAAAAATGAGGGGGCAAAATCAATGAAGTTTTATCTGAAAGTACCTATTTATTCGTTGTTTCATGACCGTAAGCTTTTCAGTTGGTGTAGCTATGTGGATAAGGAATTCAACTGCATCTCCCATGTCTGGACTACGATAGTAGTTACTGATAGCTTTGGTAGCAAGAACACTGTTCGCAATTACGATCCTCTGATTATCGTATCTCAGGAAAACACTAGTTAAAATGTTCATTTCTTCCACCACCATCTGAAGTATGAAGAAAAGCATGTAAGTCCTAGGTTGGTCACCTAAAAACTGATGATAGTAAAGCACAAAAGTATGGAAGCTCAATTGATTGAAGGAATACTGTACCTGAACTCCATCAATTTCACAGCGATCTCCCACATCAAAAGGGTGAATCACAAATAAGAAGATAATAGCTTCAAATACAGTTTTGCAGGTGTTTCCAAATATGAATGCAACAAGAAGGAGTTGGGAGCTTAGAAAGACGAGAAACTTGCTTGTGGCAATTCCAAGTATTAAAAGCCAAATTATAGCTATAAGAATTCCGACCAAAACGTTCACCATGCGATGCAGTTTGTTAACAGCCGTTTTCGTATCATTTAATGTCAAAGCAAGTGCTCTTCGTTCTCTAAAAGCATTAACCTGAAAAAGACAAGTCACTATACCAGAATTACAATGAACAAAAATACGTGCGCTAGTAGACTCACATTCATCAAAATTTTGAAAAAGAAGTTGTTATTTTATAAGTATTTGTAGCCTGTAGAAGTCCTTTAAAATAAAATTCATATCAGTTTGACCAAATGTATAAACTATGAAGTTATGCTTATACTTGGAGTCACACAAGATGTCCATAATAATCTGATGTCCAACTAAACCAATTAAAACCCAGCATGACAGTCAGTCATATCGTATACAGTAGAAGTGGATTTATTATAGCAATTACTGGAATCATACTGTTATATACAAATAATATCCTACATGGTTACACCATTGACCATGACCACCCTAAAGTATTGCTATTTAAAACTATTAGAAGTCCCTTACATAAAGTTATCTAAATTAATATTTCCAACCCAATCATGCGAACTTGAAATTTAAACCAGGTAAAGAAAGATTGAAACATGAATTTACTCATATTTGAAGCTTTAATGACTATGCATAGACACTCAAACATGATAATTATCATACACACTAGCAATTTATGATATTGACAGCCAGAAGAGGAACATTTATGTGAAATATAAAATTAACTTGATTCTTACCACCCAATTTTTCAAACATGACTTGCTAATTTTGTTGCTTTCAGATGCTCCTTCAAAAAGATTCATGGCCTTCGAAGCCTCATCTTCTTTCATAAAGCGCATGATATCTTCCAGGTAGATATAACTGCACATAAAAACAAGAACAGAAAGTCATTATTTATTAAATGAAACTGCAAGGAATCACTATAGAGCCAATCAATTAGACCATAAAGTGAAAACATGATAATGAAGAAAAATAAAGGGTTGATTCTGTTTACTACTAAACTGCCATCATTACTATTACCCAAGTCATCATCAGACCCAAAATAAGTAAGCCCAGTATTTCAAGGCCTAGAAGAAGTCTAAAATCCTATAAAGGAACAAGTATGTCAATCCAGGAAGAATGATAAAACTCCAATTTGGGTAAGGAATTTTTATTCCATCAGCTAAAGTGCCGTATATATACAATTCCATTAATTCTGTCCTCTCCATTCTTTATAATTCTCATACAAAGTGATCTAACTTAAGCATCGGAGTCTTTACAGGAGAAATCCCACAAATCCCTTTAGCTTTTTGGTGCACGCAGGATTCAAGTGTTCATGATCTAATTATCAAGTGGCATCGTTTGTGGAAACAAATTCCACAACTTACATTCTACACATACGTCAAGCACTATTAGATTATGTTAAAACTGATAAGTTTTATTTTTTGCACAGATTAATTGCATAGAAGGTTACCAAACTTTACACTAAACTTCATTTTGGTTTCATAACTTTAATTTGTATCTTTTTTGTTACAAAACAATTTTAATTACATAGAAAAGTTACCGAAATAATTCTGGCTAATTTAGATGACGTGGCACGCCAGAGTTACCACATTATAATTCAACTTAACAAAAATTCTCATGTCATACTGCCATGCGATCTTCTTCATAAGATTGTTAACCATGGTTTTACTTTACGTTTTTCTTTTTTACACTCAATCTTATAAAATTATGGTTAACTGTCTTATGAAAAAGGTAAAATGACACTGTCACATTATAATTTTTATTAAGTTGGACTATAATGTGGCAATTTCGGTGTTTCACATCATCTAAATTAGTCAGAATTAATACAATAAGCTATGACTTATCACATTTATACATTCATAACATTTATACATTCATATATATATGCACTCATCCGCTAGCTATCGACATTGGTCCCTAAATGCATCTATTCCCTACATATATAAATGTTATACTACTACTGAAATCCATTAGCCAATGTTTTAAAACAAATATTCCAAACGTACGCCCAATTCTAATGAAGATTTTCAATCACAAACTCGTGATGATAGAGGAAGTTCTTGGGCAAGGAATTAAAGCGATAATGGGCACCACACTGACAAGCAATGCATAGCGTCTTAATCATTTGATTCAAACAGTGTTGTTGTTGCTGTTATAATTGAGAAAGATATCGCTCTCATTATGAAGGCAGTCTTCAGGAGACTTACAATAGAGATGGCGAGGAACAAGCCAATAAGGGAATCTTGAAAAGTATCAAGATAGTATGTTTAAGAATCAAGATTGAGTTTTATATCAAGAAACAAAAGAAAAAGGAGCTCTTGGAATCAAGATTGAATAAGATGTTTTCAGACTCAATATTTAGCAATTTTACCACGGAATAAAGAGTATCAACAGCGATAGTACATTCATGCAAGCCTTTCTTGACTTCAAGGAATTCCAGCCAAAGTTGAAGAAGATTTGGCCTATCTCTTTCTCAAGAATTTTTTCGGTCCCATAATTATCTAAACTAAAGCCTGTTAATTAACTCTTAAATAGCTCTCTCTCTCTCTTCTTTAATTTGTGGCCTTTTGATGATAAATTTTATAAGAAGGACAACACGAATATGACCAATATTCCATCCGGTTCGACTCAGATTGAGACTTGTAGAGTTCGGTAACCCGATGAGTTATTAACCGAGTCGAAGAAGAGTTATGTATAACAATGGCTTCCTTAAGGCCTCCTCTTGCCAATTTTTTTTTTTAAAAAAAAAAAAAAAAGTAGAATAGCAGCAACGACTATATCTCAAGGATAAGAAAAGTTTGTTTCTTCAACAAAAGAAGGGAAGTCAAATTTCCAAAAGATAATGAACAACATAAAACCGAGCTATTATAGAAAATCAACCGCAAAGGAGACAAGGACCATCTCAACATTTGTTTTCTCAATGAGCTCATCAATTGGAAGTGATGTAGATGCTTCATTCTTGCCTCCGCCGAGCAGAGATGAAGATGGGTACATATTTGTGCCCATTCCGAGCCTCCTTTCAATTTCCTTGGCAATTGCAAGTTGATCACTACTAAAAGGCTCCAATATTTTGACTGGTACACTAAAAAAGAAACAGCATGATCCGCAAAATATAAAAGAAACGACGCCAAGAACCTATGACGGAGGGAAATTGCTTTCCCCAATACAGGTACATAACAGTAACAAAAATTGCAACAACTTCAAAGTTGTATACTAATGGATGGATATTCTTTTGAAGATAAAGCAACGATACCACAAACAAAGGACTAGAATATAAGCTCCAACTTGGAGTCCTTGGTTTTCTCCAAATTACTCATCAACAATTGAGCAAATAAAGACGAATGTAAATTTTTTATTGACTCAAGAGCGGGACTCAAGCACACCATAAGTTTTCTTTCTTAATTATTTATTTTTATTTCTTAATTATTTACTTTCATAAGAGTAACTATAGCTTGTCACAAACATATTCATACATCTCCATATAGATGCATATTCATTAAAATACAACTGAAAAAAAATATATCATCATAGCTCTATGCATTGAGTTTAAAAAACATACACCAATCATATTGGTATAATAATGTGAATACACCAAGGACTCACCATTAATTGCTAAAGGAGATTGAACGATTCCAAAATTTTTGTTTTTTTGTTTGTAATTATAGCTAAAGAAACTACATTTACTAGCCATGAGTATGGATGCTACTTTGAGCGCCTTATTAAGCCTACATTGCTTGATTAGCAAAAGTCCAAACAATTGAACACTCCAACCGTCTTATTCGACATCAACAAAGCATCAATAATGCTCGATTTGGACATCAATATTGCACTGACCATGATCAGAACTGGCAGATGGCATCAGTCACCACGTTGAGCTACACTAATGGTAAGATTTCATTCTTTTGTTATTCATTATAAACTATGATTCATTGCAGGTACCCATCATATGGGCATACAACAAACACTTGGCACGCACCAGCACTCTACGCATGCTTGGATCAATGCTTAACACTAGGCGTGCTAAAGATTGACCAACACTCTTGCTCGGCATGAGCTTTGCCTACACTTGAATGTGTCTAGTTCAACTCTCATCGACACTCAATACGTGCACAGATCAATGCTCGCAAGCACTAAGCATGCATCAATACATGCAAGCACTAAGCATGCTCAGCTCACCAGCACTCTACGCATGCTCGGTCCAAAATTCTAGCACTCTACACATGCTTGCTCCATTAATTAGCCAGCACTATGCGTGCTCGGTCCAAATCCCACTAGCACTCTACGTGTGCTATGTCCATTAATTCGCCAACACTACAGGTGCTCGATTCAACGCAAAAGACTAGCGCAACTCACCATCACTAAGGGTGCTCATTTCAACATGAAAGATAATACAACGATCAACATCACTCCATATCCTTTGGACATAAATATCTGAGCCACACTCAAGGGGGACCTTGATATCCCAAGTCATCATTAGACCAGAATAAGGAACCCCAGCATTCGAAGGCCTAGAAGAAGCCTAAAATCTCATAAAATAAGAAGCATGTCAATCCAAGAGGAATATTAAGACTTCGATTTAGGTAAGGAATTCATATTCCATTAGGTAAAGTGCTCTATATATATACCCCTCATTGCTTTCAATTTGTATTTCTTCTGTCCTCTCTATTCTTTATAATTCTCATACACAGTGATCTAACTTAAGCATCGAAATCATTGTAGGAAAAATCTCAAAGTCCCCTTAACTATTTAGTGCACGCAAGATTCAAGTGTTCATGATCCAGTTTACACGACATACTCATGTTAATAGAACATCTTTCAAAATAAAAATGATTGGATAAATTGAACCAGAGGTTACCAAACTTCATATTAAAATTCATTTTGGTTCCATAACTTCAATTTGTATCTTTTTTGTTACAAAACATCGATTTTAATTACATTAGAAAATCATCCAAAATAATTCCGGCAATTTAGATGACATGACACACCGAAGTTGTCACACTACAGTCCAACGCAATAAAAACTATCATGTCCCACTGTCGTCACATTTTTCATAAGACCGTTGACTATAATTTTATAAGGTAGACTGTAAAAAAGAAAAAAAAGTAAAGTAAAATTATGGTAAAAAATCTTATGCAGACGGTGGTGTGACAGTATGATATGACAATTTTTGTTAAGTTGGACTGTGATATGGTAACTTTAGCATGCCACGTTTACTAAATTAGCCAGAATTACTTTCGATGACTTCTCCGTGTAATTACAATCAATGTTTTATAACTAAAAAAATACAAATTAAAATTATGGAACCAAAATGAAATTTTGTGTAAAGTTTGATAACCTTTTGTACAATTAATCTAAAAATGATTAGTTTCACAACAATTTTATCCGATAAAATCTAGCAACAGCCAACAAAGTTCAATTTTTCAGATATTAGCTTCATGTCATATAACATAGTTCACTACCAACCAATGAGAAGCACCATCATCTTATAAAGCAAATGCATTTATAGAGTATCACATATAAAGCACAACAAAGATTAAAAATTATACCAACCAAAAGTACCACCACTACTCATAAAGCAAAGAAGATAATAAAATGGAATAAATTCTATGAACGATACCAAAACTTTGCACTCGATTACAAAATGGTACCATTACTTCAATTTGTATCTTTTTGGTACCAAAACATAGATTTTAGTTGCACCGGGAAGTCTCAAACACACAATTAGGCCAAATTTGATGACGTGACAACTAGAGATGCTCCGTCAGTAGCCATATCCTATGACACGTCAGTAATAAAAAAACAAAAAATGAGAAAAAAAAAACAAAAAAAAAGTTTAAGTTAATGATGCTGTTTGTTCAGAATTGGATTATTTTAGAATTCTCTCAATTGGTCCGAAAAACAAAACATCTAACAAGTTGCAACAGTTTGCCGATGTGGTATACGATGTAGCTGCTGACGGGGCATTTCTAGTTGTTATGTCATCAAATTTGGTCTGATTGTGTTTTTGGGACTTTCCGGTGCAACTAAAATCGATATTTTTGTACCAAAAAGATACAAATTGAAGTAATGGTACCATTTTGTAATCGAGTGTAAAGTTTTGGTACTAGAGAATTTACCCTAATAAAATGACTGCAATTATTTAAACTAAATGCAATATCACACGTAAAATGCTGTAAAGATTAGAAAGTATGCAAACATGATCAGGACATTGGTGAAAAAATTAAGTGCAACAAAAATAATTACCGGGTGCCTGGTTTAGCCACATTCTGGAATATTTTCCTTGCTGCAGCTTTTGCTTCAAATTCACTTTTAATTTTGGTAGCAGGCTCATCATCATCATGACCAGAGTCTTGTATCTGCTCATCCAGTGTGGACAGAGCACCATATCGTATTATGTTTATCAGCCTCTTCATATTCCAAGCAGAAACATTTTTAGGATTCAATTTATGCAAATGATCAATTGTTATCCCATCATCTTCCTCATTGGCTTTCTTGGAAAAAGCACGAGACAGCCTGAGGGTACCTAATCGAGGGCTTTTCTGTATTCTACCACTCCCTATTTCTTTACCGTTAAGGCCAGGGGGCAAAGTAGCACCTGCATTCTGCAACTTCTGTATCTCAGATGCAATTATCTCTTCCTCTTCCTCATTTGTTTTTATTTCAATCAATGGGGGACCAGAAAGTGTTTCAATCACAAACTGATTAAACAATGAATCCTGAATCCGATCAAAGTAAGTGCTAACATGAAAAGCAGATGCAAGCACGTTAACCATAAGAATCTTGACAAGCCATAGTAATGTACCCACCACCAAACACAGCAAAACTTTGGTGATATACCTTACTGTTTTACTCTTGGTTTCCCCTTCAACTTCCTTGTCAAACAAGAAATGCCAAGCAATCAAAACAAGCCCCAACCACAAGCAATTCTGTACAGGTTTCTTGATCCCATAAACAAAATACAGAACACGTTTTCGCAAAAGAAAATTCCTCTCAACAAAAAACACAACAATCCTTATAAACCAGCTAGAAACTAATCTACCGCATGTTAACACCAAAACAAGCACTTCCCATTTCCACAAGCTAAGTTTCCAGAGGCTTCTATTCCTCAAAAAAGGAACAGCAAGACTATACACTAAAGTAGCAATAATTAAAATCAAACTTACCCATTGAAGGAGAATCCAAATATCAAGTTTATCTTTCTTGTATTCTTCAGGCAAATTCTCTTCCAACAAAGGATCTTCCTCCTCATCATCAACAACGCCACCTTTTCCCATAAATCCGGACCTTAATTGCCCCGATATTCCTATAACTCTCCCAGATTTTTCCGGATGCTGCTGCGGCGACGGCGGTGGGTCCATCAATCGCGACTTCGTCTTCACTTTCAACAAGTGCGACTTGCGCTGCTTAAACGACGAGCTGTTAGAAAACGTCATGTCGTTTCTCGAACTACACTTCAAAATCTCCCCATCACTAGCAGCAGCACTATCGGAGCTCTTTTCACTATCAGTACTCTTTTTACTAGGCCAATCTTTATACTGATATCTCTTTCTCACGGACTCATTAGACCCAGCTGGATTCGGATCGGAGGACACCCGCTTCAACGTGGCCGACACCGGGGACTCCGAAATCGGGCCTAAATTCCTTTGAACGTTCTGGAGCTCGGCCATCTCCATGTCCATGTCCAAACAAAACTCACCAGAAGCTTCTTGTTTGTGTAAAAACTGATCAATCAGCTTCGAAGGTGGATCTTCTTCCATTGAAGATGATGATGCAGCTGCCGCAGCACTACACATCTTATTATTATTATTATTAGGATTGCTGCTTTGTGAAAATTCAAATGTATAATCTTCACTCTCATTGTTTTGTATCTGTTTATCTTTATCTTTATTTTTATCATTCCAAAAATCAATGCTGGATTCCCTCCATATCTTCCCGTTCGCTGCCTCCACGTTTCTGATTGTCGTCGGATCATCTTCACCATCCATTGTTAGAACAACCTCCTTCCGGTCACTAGAACTAACTGTCATGATGTTGTTTTAGCCTTATAGAGTTGTTTTGAAGATGCGAAGTGTTTGGGACGTGGGATAGTGCGAATGAAATCTTCTAGGGAAAATTTTGTGGACGCGTGTAGTGCGCGCCCACTGTTGTAAAAGAGTCAGAGTAGTCGTTATGTTCGTTTGAAATTTTGTAGGAAGAATTTTTTTTTTTTTTTTTAAATGAAAAGCGAAGACAGGTATTGCGCAGAAAGCGATAGCGCCAGATTTATACAGCTCCGGAATCAATGTTATCTAATGTCTTCCCAGTAATAATGAAACCCTAATTATTTACTTACGGGATAGTGTTGTCTATACTGGGTGTATTATATCCAATGATAGGATTTAAAACACATCATCAAATATTATTAATTGAATTAATAAGAACAAAACATGTGTCTTGTGATTTAAATCTTACCGTTGGATGTATATTCACCCGGCCTAGGCAATAATATGCCTTTACTAAAAGACAGAGATGCATGTCGAGGGCTAAAAAATAAAAAAAATTCATTTTTTCCCCCAATACAGGAAAACTATAACCGGAGGGAAGTTATTTTAGGAATTTAACCTGTAATTTACTTTTTTTTTTCACTACTCACATCATGAAACTTTATCTTTTACTAAAATGGTCATTCACCGCCTTTAATTGAAAAAGGATAGCAATTTGTTTAACAAAATTTTCATAATTGGTATTGCCTCACTTTAAAAAAAAAAAAAGTTATTTAAACTCATAGTGCCTAACTTATTACCCATTTTTTACCGTCGTCCCAAAGAATCAATTAGCCACACAAAAATTCCTGACTTTTAATTTCAGTAACGATAATTCTCAATTCATTGATTTCCGATAAAATCATCATCGGAATGCTGACGTAGACAAATAAGGGAATGATGATATGGTAAAATTTTTGGACAAAATAAAGGGATGATGATATGGCGAAATTATTTTCAAATTTTTCTCACTTCATCATCCCCTTATTTGTCCACGTCAGCATTCTTGTGTTGATTTCATCAGAAATCGACGAACACCATTACTGAAATTAAAAGTCAGGGATTTTTGTGTATCCAATTGATTCTTTGGGATTTTTGTGTATCCAATTGATTCTTTGGAACGATGGTGGGAAAAAGGATAACAAGTTAGGGATTGTGAGTTTAAAATAACCCAAAAAATAAAATATAAAAGGAATAATTACTATTAACCCCCTGAAGTTGAATAATAATTGGTACTTCATCCCTTCATATTGAAAAGTGAATTAAATACTCCCTAAGATTTAAATCTGTCAACTATTGCGTCCTTCAGTTAAAATTTTTAGGAATATACTATTAGTTAAAGGTATAATTCAAGTCAAAATATTATTAATTACATACCCTTGGATGATTAGAAATTACTCCTTAATAAGTACATATATGAGAGTTTAAGGACTAAATTGTAGTTTTATAATATAAAAAGGATCATGTAAGTCCTTGAAATTTCATCTCCCTCTCATCTATACCCTCTTTCTCTCTTGTCACTCCAAGGCCAAAGGGTAAATTTATAATTAGCTGATATATATTTTTGGAAAAAAATTATCAATTTTATTTATTAATTTAAATAATTTTTCATTAGTTAACCATTAAAATTAAAAATAAAATTTATGTATAGGACTTAATTGTAAGAAATTTTTAAGATAAGGTCCAATACGATCCAAGTTTAGAAGAAAAAGTTCCTATTAGGACGAAAAATAACTTTAAGGTCCAATGTTAACTTTGGGTTATAGTTGAGGGTCCAATTTGACATACTAATTTTTATTTTTTAAAAGAAATTTATCTTAAAAATTTATTTAAAATTTTCTTAAAATTTTTTTATAAACCTAAAGATTTTTTAAAACTTTACAATTAAGTGATATACATTTCAAAAAAAATTTCATCAATTTTAATCATTAATTTAAAATTTTTTTGGGTTAGTCAACTATTAAAATTAAATTGTTGAATAAAATTGTATTATTGAACTGTTAAAATTAAGTTATGAATAAAATTGATGAACTTTTTATATGTATATCACTTAATTCTAAAGTTTTAAAATTTTTAAGCCTAAAACCGTTTTTAAAAAAATTAAAAATTCAAAAAAAGAATTTAATTTTTTTTCTAATGATTATTATATAGGCTTAACATTTTTTAAAAGCTTTATAATTAGGTCATATATATTTTTTAGAAAATAATTATCAATTTTATTTATTAATCTAAATAATTTTTCATTAATTAACCATTAAAATTAAAATTTTGTTTAACTTATAAGACTTAATTGTAAAATGTTTTTAAGATAAGGTCAAATATGATTCAATTTTAGAAAAAAAAGTTCCTATTAAGACCGAAAAAACTTTAAGGTTCAAGGTTAACTTCGGAGTATAGTTGAGGGTCCAATTTGACCCTTTGGCCAATACATATATGGACACTATCATACATACCTCTATGGCTACTACAAACACAATCAAAATCTCTCGCCCAATTCACCCACCCACTAATCCACCCTTGCCAGACATCTCTAACCACCATCTACATAATCAACATCTTTTGCACACCTCATTCACTAGGGTTGAGCACGAGACGGAGAATATACCGAACCGAACAGAAGACATTAAAACCGTATTGAACCGAACAATTATAATCCTGAATCGAACCGAACTAAAATTTTATGACTAATTTGGTACGGTATTGGATATTTACAAAAAATCAAACCAAGAACCGTATCGAACCATACCGGGACCGTATCAAACTGAAAACCGAATATAGTTACGAATAATACATAGATAT
>CATIWK010249493.1:0-12040 GCA_949634005.1 Mallotus japonicus
ATTGCGTTAACCGGCCTTAATAATATATTCAATGAAGTTCTTTTATGAAATATCTCTAAAAGATTTTCTCCCAAATTATAGTAAAAACTTTACTATCACTAATTCACAAAAATTCATTAAAATAAACTAATAAGTTCACCCATGCAACGCGCGGGTATTGGCCTAGTTTTCATCATAAAGGTAATATTTTTATGGTGAGAATAATATCTTTATCATCTTTATTATTTTATTTGCATGTTTTCCACTTTAATTTCTTTATATTTACCTCATCATAAAAATCTTATTTTTACAATAACAATGATGACTTCACATTAAAGTACCCAAATTCCTAAATCTTGCATCATGCATACATTAGCATCCTTGTTTGCTTATGTGTTTACTTATTCCTTTGTTTATTATTTCAATTGTGGATGAATGAAATATATTAAATTGTTCTAGATGTGATGTGTGCTTGCATGTGTGTGAAAACTAACATTTGTTTTGCAGGTTTATTAGAATAGATTTATTCTATTTCCTTTTTATTATTTCAATGTAATTAATAGACTAGGTTTTTTTTAAGGCAATGTAATCCTTAATCCCAATTCCCCATTTTATTTTCATTTTGGATGTATTTATTAGAATAGGCTTTTTCTCGGGTTGTAATCCTTAATCCCTTTCCCTTTTTTTATTATTTTGCTTATTTGCTTGCTTATTTTGATTATTACTTGCATGCTTGTGTGTTACGTGCTAAATGCTTACTTACTTAAATGATTATTTGCTTGGTGAATGCTTGTTTATTTATTTATTATGTGATGAATGCTCGTCAATCCAACTATCATGTGCTTTATTTCTAATTTAAACTGACTAATAATCAAGTGTGGTAAAAATGCATCATGAAACCAAACTAGGGTGAAGTAGTGAATAAATAAGTAACATGCATGATAAGAAACAAGATAAGTAACTCTTACCCCCGAACCCGGATTCTCTAGTTATGGAAGTGGATTTTTAATTCACTTCTTCCCGATTTAAGTCGATTGGCGACTCTAATCTACGAGGCCTACTCAGGCAAACCCTCCAAAAAATAATAACAAACGAAAATCTAGTAGATGGTCGCCATTAGCCTGTGTGCCCCGATGCTATAAATGCACTGATCCTTGATCGTTCCGATATGATCACAGGTTTTTGGTGACTCCACTAGGGACTACTGATTCGAGGGGTATGAATGAAAGATTGTTTCTTATTATACATAACTTGTTTATTCACCTTCATAACAGCATAATTGCATATCATCACACTCACCACATGCACCTTGGTCCCTAAACCCTCGATAATACTGAATAACATTGCCACCATGATTCCATTCGAGTCACAGGGCGAAGAAGATAAGTATTATCACCTTTAGTCTTTACTCGATCAAGAAAAGTTGTAGGGCTTAAAGTGACACGGCCCGGCTCCCAAGTTCAAAATGGGGTACAGTTTTTCTCAAGTAGGTAAAAGAATGCTAGACTCTCTGACCGGAGTCCGTAACCCTAGTCATATGGGGGCATTCTCGCTAAAGGAGCCCAAGCCGTAAGCCCGACGCAGTTCATATAAATAAACCAGTAGAAATCTCCCTTAAGATTCCACCTAGCTCTTGCATATTATCCTTGTCTTGATGTTGTCCGTTTGACCTGATATTCAAATGATATGACATCTCTAATGTCTGCCACCATTTGCTGTCATTATGTCAGCCTTCATAGACTGTCCATGTTTAGACTCGTGTGATCCTTGTTTACCTTGTGTAAGTCTGATACACAAAAAATGACAAGAATCATGCACCTCAGTTTGGATAGTCTGTAAGGGCCGACAAATAGTGACATCTTTTGATGATGGAACCTATAGAAGTTGTCCATTTGTCCTTATCAGATCAAGTGCATAAATCAAGAATTTAGCTAGATTATGGACACTCATAAAGGGCACGTGACCGACACTAGGGAATGGGAAAGCGTGAAGCTTCCGAAACCCGTAGTAAGCCTTAAGAAAAATTTTCACAATAAAATTAAATCAATTCTATATTTCTAACAAAAATTCGGCAGAGTTTCCTCTATACTGGGAACAAACCAAAACCTGAAAATTTCAAATAACACTCCCAAAATAATTTCCAATCATAACTACTTCAGAAAATACTCCAATAATCCACCTCATTGCATATATCTCCATCACAATGAAATCCACAATACAAGGTAGTATTTAAAAATACCAATTCCTAATACAAATTATGCAAGTCATTTAACTAATTACTGTGGAATCTAGAATTTAAATGCACAATTCTTATATCAAACAAACCTATACAAAATAGCCAGAGAAGAAGAAACCCGACACAGACATTGACTAGGATTGATCTGACTGTCAGATTTTACAAAAATAAATTGAGAGGAATCAGACATCACTGAGTGAATTAACTTTATAAAATGCATGTTGGTTTTAAAATAGTTAATCAAAACCTTTAAATTTCTTAAATACATAAATATTTGAAAATCTCTTATTTTACTAAAATTACTTTTTATATAAAAATATCTTTCTAGAACATATAAATCACCTTAATACAAAACCACTTATAAGAAAATCATATAAGTCAAAATCTTTGATGGAAAACATGATAGAACCCTAAACCTCAATTTTATTAGCCTTTCAGCTCTCTTAATCCAAATGACTATCGGTCCCGGTGAGTAACTCAACCAGAGTCCAACCACAGTCGGTCTCTCATACCAATTATTTATTGGCGCCCAGAGAACAAGCTGGACCAGGGTCCAACCAGTAACATATATCTGCCCAGAGAGTCTTACTAACCCAGGGCTCAACTTCAATCCTGCCTAGAGAGTCTTACTTAACCAGGGCTCATAATCAATCATTGGCCAACTCATATATTCACACTGGTGCGCACACAGTCCTGGTGACACTCACCAGGTGGCATATTCTACCAATTTTCTAAAACATACTTATCAACTACGAAATAATATAAAATAAAATAAAAATGCATAGCATATTCTCCAAATGGTTAACAATATTAAAATAAATAAATCACAAATGCGACAAAATTCATAATCATAAATAAATTCATATTCATAATTAAATCTATCTTATGAAAATTCTTATTTATGAAATCTCAACAAACATCTTATAAAATTAACTCACAGGTAGAGCGCGCTAGCTGATGCATTCTCGGCTGTCCAAATGCCACAACTCCCACTCTGGAACTCTCTAAAATAAATAATATTTATTTAAAACATGCTTATGTATACAAATAAAATTCATAAAAATTTTCCAAAATTCCGAAAAATTATAAAAATCAAGGAATTTATGAAATTGAGTTAAAAATATCCTAAATATGACTTTTGAGGCTAGAGGAATTTATCTCCTACGATTTTAACTAATATAAATGGAAATTAATTAATTTCCACCGTAAACTTTTTGAGATCAAAATCCGTAATGAATTAGACTAAACTCTAAATACGGAAATTGATAATCATAATTTATACTATTTATTAAAAAAAGCTCATAATCATTTCCGGGTCGGTACTGTTCACTCACCGAAAATTCAGGTGGGACCCACCGAATTCTGACAAGAAAGTACAACATCCGACCAAACAAATTATACCAAAATCTTCCCCACAATTAATGGAACACACTTAAAGCCTTAAACAACCCAAAAACAACACTGAATAAAAAAATCGAGTAACAAACCAAAATTACCTAAAAAAATTCACCAAATATTCTACAGGTGTAGATTAGACGAGTGGTCAGTGCTTACGGACTCCTGAGGACGAGACGAACACAATGGAAGCAACCGTGTTACCTAAAACCCACCGGAATAGTGAGAAACGAGGTAGAATGACTAACTAGAAAATGCAAATTCTGCACTATTCAGAGCCACTTATTGCAAAACGAACGCCACCAGAATGAAGAGGAGGATGATACAAGTCTACGGTTCAAATTTGATGTCGATCAGAGGTCGTTTGGGTATTAAATGAAGAAGAATAAAAGATTAGGGACCATGGGAAAATGGACACACGGGTGCCCACTTTCCTTACAAAAGAAGAAAGTGGTCCTGCGCATTCTGCATAAAGAAGGGACCATGGGCTAATGGACACATGGGTGTCCATTTTCCTTTAAAAAAAGAAAGTGGTCCTGCGTAGGTGAGGAAGGAGAAGTGCAGCGGGAGTTTTGTTTTCTTGGGTGGAAAATTTCATTTTGGTCCTTAATCTTTTCTTCTTCATTTAATACCCAAACGACCTCTGATCGACCTCAAATTTAAACCGTAGACTCGTCTCATCCTCCTTGGCATTCGTTTCGCAAGAAGTGGCTCTGAATAGTACAAAATTTGCATTTTTCAGTCGGCCATTCTATCTCGTTTCTCACTATTTCGGCGGGTTTCAGGTGACATTATTGCTTCCATTGTGTTCATCTCATCGTCAAGAGTCCGTAGGCACCGACCACTCATCCAATCTACACCTGTAGAATATTTAGTGAATTTTTTTAGGAAATTTCGGTTTATTACTCGATTTCTTTATTCAGTGCTATTTTTGGGTTGTTTGAGGCTTTAAGTGTGTTCCATTAATTGTGGGGAACATTTTGGTATAATTGTTTGGTCGAATGTTGTACTTTCCGGTGAGAATTCAGTGGGTCTCACCCGAATTTTCGGTGAGTGAATAGTATCGACCCGAAAATGATTATGAACTATTTTTAATAAATAGTATAAATTGTGATGATCAATTTCCGTATATATTCTTTATGGATTTTGAGAAATAAATCTCAGAAAGTTTGTGGTGGAAATTAGTTAATTTCCATTTAAATTAGTTTATTTATCGGAGATAAATTCCTTCAGCCTTAAAAGTTATATTTAGGATGTTTCTAAGTTCATTTTATAAATTCCTTGATTTTAATAATTTTTCCGGAATTTTAGAAAATTTTTATGAATTTTATTTGTATACATAAGCATGTTTAAATAAAATACTATTTATTTTAGAAAGTTCCAGAGCGGAAGCCATCGCATTTGGGCAGCCGAGTACACGTCGGCCGGCACTCTCCACCTGTGAGTTAATTTTATAAGATTTTTGTTGAGATTTCATAAATAAGAATTTTCATAAGATAGATTTAATTATGAATATGAATTTATTTATGATTATTGTTAAGCATTTGGAGGATATGCTTCACAATTTTTTTTATATTATTTCGTAGTTGATAAGTATGTTTTTGGGAAATTGAACTTGCTACCTGGTGGGTGTCACCAGGACTATGTCCGCACCAGTGTGAATATATGAGTTGGCCAATGGTTGATTATGAGCCCTGGTTTAGTGAGACTCTCTGGGCAGGATTGAAGTTGAGCCCTGGTTGAGTAAGTTGAGCCCTGGCTAGATATATGTTACTGGTTGGACCCTGATCGAGCTTGCTCTCTCGGCGCCAGTAAATAATTGGTATGAGAGACCAACTGTGGCTGGACCCTAGTTAAGTTACTCTTTGGGACCTACTATCATTTGGATTAAGAGAGCCGAAAGGCTAATAGAATTTAGGTTTAGGGTTCTACTATGTTTTTCATCAAAGATTTTGATTTATATGATTTTCTTATAAGTGGTTTTGTATTAAGGTGATTTATATGTTATGGAAAGATATTTTTATATAAAAAGTAATTTTAGTAAAATAAAAGATTTTCAGATATTTATGTATTTAAGAAATTTAAAGGTTTTAATTAACTGTTTTAAAACCAACATACATTTTATAAAGTTAATTAACTCAGTGAGGTCTGATTCCCCTTAATTTATTTTTCCAAAACCTCTCAGTCAGACCGATCTTAGTCATCGTCTGCGCCGGGTTTCTTCTTCTCCGGCCATTTTGTGTAGGTTTATTTTATATAAGTATTGTGCATTTAAATTCTAGATACCGCAGTAGTTAGTTAAATGACTTGTATAATTTGTATTGGATTTTGGTATTTGTATATACTACCTTATATTGTCGATTATTTTGTGTTGAAGATATATGTATCTGTAGATTTGGTATGGATTATTGGAGTATTTGTGGAGTAGTATTGTTTGGAAATTTTATTGGGAGTGTTATTTGTATTTTTGAGGTTTTGGTTTGTTCCCGGTATAGAGGAAACTCTATCGAATTTTCGTTAGAAATATAAAATTGATTTAATTTTATTATGAAATTTTTTTGAAGGCTTACTATGGGTTTCGGAAGCTTCACGCTTTTCTATTCCCTAGTGCCGGTCACGTGCCCTTTGGGTTCGAGTATAACAAAACGTTCATGTCTCTTGGTAAACACATTGAATGTCGATGAAAGGGACACGAACTTGGATCAATTAAAATAATTTTTCACATAAAATAATCAATTAACTTTAAAATCTAATGAAAATCCGGCAGAGTTTCCCCTATATCGGGACAATCCCAAAACCTGTAAATGGAAAGAATAACACTCCCAAAGTATATTTTCAATCTCCACTACAAGCACAACACAACAACCAACACCAAATTACAAGATTCATTAAAATACAATTCATAAATACAAATTATAAATGGTTTACTACCGCGATATCTAGAATTAGTGTACATAACACATATCTTAAATAAACCTACATAATATAGCCGGAGAAGAAGAAACCCGACGCAGACAATAAGAAGTATCAGTCTGACTATGAGATCCTAGAAAAAATAAAATTAAGGGGAATTAGACCTCACTGAGTGAATTAATATTATAAAATGCATGTTGGTTTTTAAAACACTTATTTAAAACCATTAAATTCCTTAAATAAATAAATATTCAAACATCCTTTATTTTGTTAAAAATAAATCTATAAAATGAAATCTTTAAAATTTTGACTCTCTTAAATATAAAAATAACTCATGCAAAAATAATATTTACTAATGAAATAAAAACTTTGGTGGGAGTTTATGGTAGAACTCTAAACCTTAGTTCTACTAGCCTTTCAGCTCCCTTAAATTTAAATGACTGTCGTCCCGATAGATCGAGCTCAACCGAGTTATAGTCATAGTCAAATCACTTAATCCATTACCGATATCCTGAGAGAATAAGCTCAACCGAGTTACATCTCAATTCTAGCCCGAGCGAACAAGCTCCACCGAGCTCAAAAATTTAAAATGATATTGCCCGAGAGAACAAACTCAACCAAGCTAATCACTAACATATATCTTACCCAAATTTATACCTGTGCACACGTGGTCCTGGTGACATCCACCAGGTAACACGTTCTACCAGTCCTCCAAAATATGATTATATTTTTAGATAAAATACAACAAAGTTAAAGAAACTTTCCAAAGTTCTTATCAATAATAAAATAATAGTTAATGTGGTATACATAAGACACATGTCAATAAAATCCATAATAATACCTATGCCATGTTTATCAAAATAATTTAAATATTCAACTTTAAACTCTTAGTTTTTCAAAAAAAAATTTATAATATTAACTCCCAGGTGGTGCATGTTGGCCGACATGTCCTCGATTGTCTATGTTATGCACCTCCTACTCCCGAACTCTCTAAATAACCAAAATATTTATTTAAATAAAAACCTCCAAATAAATTCTTAAAATTTATAAAAATGAAGGAATCATTGAAATTGACTTGTGAACACTCTAAAGAATTAATTTTGAGGCTTAAGGATTATCTCTGACGAGTCAACTAATTTAAATGGAAATTAAATAATTTCCGCCGCAACCATTCCGAGATTTATTTCTCAAAATCCGTAAGGAATTAGACTAAACTCTATTTACAGAAATTGATCACCATAATTTATACTAATTATTAATAATAGTTTCATAATTCTTTTCGAGTCGGTACTGTTTACTCGCTGGAGTTCGGGTGGGACCTGCTAGATTTCTCACCGGAAATATTTCACTCGACAAAACCGAATATACCAACGTGTTCATAATAATTAGTAGAACACAAATATAGCCTCAAATACACCAAATTATGTATAGAATTCATATAGGAAAATTAAAGGAAATTTAACGAAAAATTCGTAGAAAATTCAAACGATCGAGATCAGACTCGTGATTAGTGTCTATGAACTTTAAGAGATTAGATGAACATGCTGCTAGTGGTTTCAAAGGCTGAAAGTCATTGAAACAGTGTTTAATGATAGTGATTAAGTCAACTAGTTTTGGTCTATTATACGCAAATCTGAGTCAATGTACATGAAACAAAAGCTGCCAAGTTGAAGAGGAAGAGGAGAAGAAGCTTGGGTTCAAATTTGGCGGTGATTGGAGGTCGTTTGGGTGGTTAACATAGAAGAAGAAGAAGAGTTTAGATATTGAAACATAATTTTCCACCCAAAACAGATTTCTCCCGCTGTTGTCCCCTTTTCTTCCTCTGCAAGCTGCTTTCTCCCTTAATACACACACACACCCACGTGCACATGTCCTTCCCTCTTTGGCTTTCTTTTAATAATAATAATAATAATAATAATAATAACAATAACAATAACAATAATTATAACAATAATAACAATAATAATATTAATAACAAAGATGATGATGATGATGATAATGATGATGATAATAATAATAATAATAATAATAATAATAATGATGATAATATGATGATAATAACCATAAAATTCAGGTTATTACACTTTCTGTCATTGAATCACCACTTTCAACGACTGTCAGCCGCTGCAACCACCACCAGCAAGTTCCTCTCGCTACCAGAAATCCATTGACACTGACCACTCATCCGGGTGTCATCGTTTAAGCCTCGTCGAAATTTGATCGGTAAATTTCTATTTCTAACTTATCTAATAATATGACTATTAATTTATGTATCTGAATATCTATTTGGCTTCCCCATAATGTTATGTACATATTGATATGTTTGTTTTGTGTAAATGACTTTTTTCGGTGTGAAAATGGAGCTGCTCCCACCTAAATTCTGGCAAAGAATAGTGACCAACCCAGAAAATTATGATTTTGTTATTAATAAATAGTATAAATTATGGGGATTATTTTTGTGAGCTAGGTCTAATTCCTTACGGATTTTGAGATAAAAATTCCAAATTAGTTTAGGCAGAAATTATTCTATTTCCATGTAAATTAATTTAGTTCATCGAAAATATTCCATTTAGCCTCAAAATGGATATTTTAGAGCATTTGTCAGTCTATTTTGATGATTCCTTAATTTTAATAATTTTTAAGAATTTGGAGGAATTATTAGAAATTTGTTTTCTATGAATTTCTTTAATAGATACTCTTGTTATAGAGAGTTCCGAAGTGTGAGCCACAGAGTTTAGGTAGTTGAGGACACGTAGGCTAGTGCCTCCACTTATGAGTTAATTTTATAAAATGTCTATTGAAGAAATTGCATACATTGTGGATAATTAATATGTGAAAATTAGAATTTTCGTACAATGACATAACTATTATTATTGAAATTTCATTAGCATGCATGAGTTATATAAATCACATGATTTTATTTGTTTTAATGTTGTTAAGATATTGAGAAAATATTTTAATTCTATTTTATTTTATTTTATTGATGATATATTATTTCAGAAGATTGGAAGAACGAGATACCCGGTGGGTGTCACTAACACCACGTGCGTACGAGTTTAATCTTGGGTAAGATATATGTTAGTGTTTGGCTCAGTAGAGCTTGTTCTCTTAGGCAGTGTTATGAATTGGGCTCGGTGGAGCTTGTTCTCTTAGGCAGTATTTTGGATTGAGTTCGGTGGAGTTTGTTCTCTCGGGCCGGAGTTAAGATGGATCTAGATTAAGCTTGTTCTCTCGGGGCATCGATATTGGACTACGTGACTTGACTATGGCTATAACTCGATTGAGCATGATCTTTCAGGACGACCGTCATTTGGATTTAAGAGAGTCAGGCTAGTAGAATTGAGGTTTAGGATTCTATCATGAACTCCCACTGAAGGTTTTATTTTATTATTAAATATTATTGTTACATGATCCATTTTTTTATATTAAAGAGATTTATAATTTTTGGAATAATTTTGGAAAAGTATATTTTGATAAAAAAAATAATAATTTTGGCAAAGTAAAGGATTTCAATGTCTTGTTTATTTACTAACTTTAATAGATCTAAATAAGTATTTTAAAAATCAACATGCATTTTATAATATTAATTCACTCAATGAGATTTGATTCCCCTCAATTATTTTTTCAGGATTGAAAGTCTAGTCACTCTCTGCTACGCCAAATTTGTACTTCCTAGGCTATATTATGTAGGTCCCGTTGATGTTTGCTATTTTGTGCTTGTACTCTAAACACTGCGGTAGTTCGAATATTTGATCAAGTGTATCTGTGATTTAATTGGTTTAATTTGGATAGGCTTATTATTATGACCCATATATTATGTTGTGGTGAAGTAGTAGTTATTGAAATATTTATTGGGAGTGTATTTTTATATTCTACAGGTTTTGGTTTTGCCTTGATACAGAGGAAACTCTCCAGATTTTCTTTAGAATTTTAAAGTTAGTAAATTTTTATGTGAAAATTTTTTTAAAAGGCTTAATACGGGTTTTGGAAGTTTTACGCTTTTCCATTCCTTAGTGCTAGTCACGTGCCCTCAAGGTTCGGGTCATGACATCACCTTCAAGTCGAGTAAGTTTATTATCTAATTTCATTTGTCTTGGCTATTAATTTAACTCTAGTGATTACTGCATTTATTATATATTTTTTTTCCATTTATGCTTGTTCAAGAGAATCATCTTGCACATATAAAGATACAATTTTAAATCCTCTATTTCTTTTTCCTTTCAGAACCATAACCAGTCATGAAGGAAAGAGCTAATGTTGCAGGTTCTGCCATTGCTAACTAGTCTATAGGAAATAGAGATAATACTTTCTTGAAGAACGCAACACTGTTGAAGAAAGAAAACCTTGATGTAAATTGTTGTTGATCCCTTTGTAGCTTTTGCATCTTGTGCTGAAAATGTATTTTTGGAATCTTGTCATCTTTTGAGTGTTAATCTAGACATAATACACAAGAAACACTTCTTAATCTTATATAGACGTACATTAGAATTTCAAAAACATGCATCTTTGAAGCTGCTCATGGCTACAAACATATATGAATATGGAATAATTTAAAAATTTCTTGGATTAATACAGCAAAAAAGAATTGTTTACAATGTGAAACATTTTAATGATCAATATGTAAAGTATTACACTAAAAAGATATGGTCCTTTTTAGTATAAATTAGATGCCTTCTGTGCTTTGGCAATTTTACTTACTCCTTTGAAAATGAAGTACAAATAAAAATAATTGAAAAATTTGAGTCCCTACAACTGAGCAAACAATAGCATTGCCCTAGGAGATGTGAAACATTGACTTTGGTTATGTAGATCTAAAGTGGACCCTATTTATTTAGTGTTGGTTGGGTGCAACAAATTGGCTCAAAATTTCAAATTCGACGATCCATTAAAGGTTGCTCAACTTCAGGGTGGTTGTGGTGCTTAAGGAGTGATTTTCACCACTTTGTTTGCTAAAGAGTTTGTTATAGAAAGGTACATGACCTGAACCGAAGGTCCGTGATCGGCACTAGGGAATGAGAATACATAAAGTACCTGAAACCCATAGTAAGCCTTAAAATTTTTTCACGAATTTAAAATTAATAAACATCAATACATAAAACCATAATGCATAATAACTTCATTAACAAAATATAAATATTCAGATTTCATAAATAAAATATTCTTCAAATACAATAATATAGTGTCTCGTATCACATAAAACCATAATACAAATAAAATCCAGTTTCTTTAAGTAGCTACTACAGCCGGGGATGAATGAACACGGTGCACTGAAGAAACACTGGCAACCTGACTGTGAGATCCTGAAAAAAAATAGTTGAGGCGAATCAGACCTCACTGAGTGAATCAACTTTATGAAATACATGCTGGTTTTAAAAAATTTATTAAAAATCATTTTTTTAAAAACATTTAAGGTAAAATAATTAATATACTTGAAATTCTTTAATCAATTAAATAAGAAAATCATCGTATAAAACTATATAGTAAAACTTCCTTTACTAGAAAACTTGGTAGAACTCC
>CATIWK010249531.1:0-10084 GCA_949634005.1 Mallotus japonicus
ATGCATCATTAATTGTTGTTTGCCTTAATGCTCTCTCTTTTCTTCTACCTTCAACTATTTTCTCTACATTAGGAGCAAAAAAAACATCAATTGGACCCTTTTGTCTTGGCCTTTTTAATATATTCACCGACTTTGTGCTCCCTTTTTTTGAATTTTTACTTCCTACACCAATATCATCCAATTCTTCATCATCACCAAAAGAAGCATCTTCAAAATTATGAATTGCATATTTTTCAATAGTAGATGCGGCCTTCTTTGACATGTAGTCTTGAATTTCTTCACGAACATGAGCCGGACACTTTGGGCATGTTTTTGCATTTCGATGACCTCCAACAATATGTTGCTTAGCACGGCAAATCCCCCCTCTTGTAATTTTTCCACAAAAATTACATACCAAATCATTAGCATTAGGGGGATTAAGCATACGGACATACTTCCATCCCGGGTCTTTTTTTGCATTTAAATTACTAGGAGTACTTGAACTGCTACTAGTATTGCCATCCATTAAACAATAAAGATCTAAAAAAATAGCAAATATTCAATCAAAATAATGAAAAAAAATAATATATTAAACAACATTTTACACTAAAAAAATTAATAATTGACTTAAAGATCAAACTAATAGGGAAACAATTATAGTTCATACGTTAAATTATTAACATACTATTCAATTAAAAAAATCAATCCTAAATTCCTAACTCAATTCAATATATAAATTAATAGTTGACATCAAGATTAAAGTAATAGGCAAACAATTATAGTCCATATGTTAAATTATTAACATATTATTCAATTAAAAAAAGTCAATCCTAACTCAATTCAATATATAAAATTAATAATTGACAAAGTAATAGGCAAACAATTGTCGCATATACTTGCAAGGGCATATCATTTAAAAATTTATATTTAATTATATTAACTATAATTTTTTTGAGAAGAAATTTTCTCTTAAATACGTATTAAAAACTAATAAAACAATTGTACAAGAAATAAGAAATAATATATATAACCAATTGTACAAGAAAGTGCTTTGTTTATATACAACCAATTGTACAAGAAAGTACTTTGCTCTTTACATAAGATAGCATTAACACTATATAAAAAAAAAACAGCACCGAAGGAAAAAAAAAAAGCAGCTGTCCCAATAGATCAAGAAGAAGAAGAACGAAATTCTTCAAAAAAAAAAAAAGAAGAAGAATAGAAAAAGAAAAAGAAGAATGAAGAAAAAAAAAGACCTGTTGGAGGGAGTCTGGGCAGATGCGCGATCAGCCAAACAGTTGCGTTCTTTCTTCACTTCTTCTATTTTTTTTCTTTAATTCTTCTTCTTCTTTTCTTTATATCAGCCCTAATTATCTCCATCTTCTTCTTCTTTTGGGTTTTAGCCCAAAACTTCTTTTTTTCTTTTTAATCCCATACGGCCCAATATTTTAAACACGGCCCCGATCATATTCTTCAGCCCACAGTCCAGAAATTGACGTTTGTTGCTGAGGCACTCCTGAGGCACACCTCGCCTGAGGCACAAGGCACAGAAAGGCGAGCGCCTTTGGGAAGTCTCCCGCCTTTCTCAGGTTGAGGCACATAGGCCCGCGCCTGCCTTTAACAACTATGTTTGTTGTCTTTTTTTTTTTTTGGGTTTCAGTTTGTTTTTTATTTTTTTTTAGTTCAAAGACAACTTCTGGCTGCATGTCACTTTTGATTTACAGTAATATGATTTTCAAAGAATTGCCATCCTTTACAGGTGAATATATGGATGGGTGCCACTTGCGGTGCTCTTCGCGGCTTCATCATCTCTTTCTCCTAGAAACCATCTCAATGTTTTCTTGTCAACAATGTCTTCTGTTCTGCTCTTTTTGTTTGATCATTTTGTCGTACCCTTAATCACTTTAAGTATAAAAACAACAACAACTAGACATAAGTGTTTCTTTAATTATCTTGAAATGCTTTAAGGTTCATGGAAAATAAAGTCAATCAATCCTGTAAGTTTCCTTTTTTTTTTGAGATTGTGATTAAAGACATGATTTTTATTTTAAATCTTTTATGGGTTCTTGATTCTAATTCTAAAAGTTGTTTTTTTTTTTTCAAAAGAAACAAAAAGCAGCAGCATTAGCAAAGTTATCTTCCTTTCTTTTTTTTCTGTTCTTTTCATTTACATGTGGCTGAGTCTAATTAGAACTGATAATGGTGATAATTACAATGTTAACTCTGCAAATTTCTTATATGAATTTTATCTTATCTTTGATAAGGTGTATGTTATTTTTATGGTTACTTTAATGTTGTTTTAGATGTTAGGACTGCTCATGAATGTGTTTATGTTTCTGCATTTTACCAGAAAGTTTATGTTTTTTTTTTAGTGTAGCTGGTGAAATTATTGTGCTTTAACTTGATTAAATCTATATTCTTTAACTAATGGAGAGTTTGTGTTTTTTTTTCCTTTAGGTTCCTAGGTTACTTTGCTTGTGGATTTTAAGGAGATATTTTATTAATATATTTTTGTTTTAAACATTATTCTTGAAATTTTAAGCATTGTTGTAATTTTTTTAATTTCTTTGGTGCTTTTATTTGGTTTGGATAGGTTGTATTAAGTTTACAATCTTGGTTTTTTTAGACATTGTATGTGATGCTAAACTATTCAATTTTTTTATCAAGTCTTTTTTAAAGCTCATCGAGCTCCTTATCAAGCTTGTTAACAAGCTTCTCATGGAGCTCATAATCAAGCTTGTTAACAAGCTTCTTATCGAGCTCGCAGACAAGCGTGCAAATGAGCTCACGCACGAGCTTTTTATCAAGCTCATTAATGAATTTTCAAACGAGCTCTCAATTGAGCCTTAAATGAGCGACCTCGAGCCGAGCTTGGGCTTGATGAATCCGAGCTGAGCTCAAGCTCGAGCCTGATTTTTCAAAAATAAACGAGCTCGAGCTGAGCGTGAGCCTCCTTTCAAATTTGCTAGCAGAGCCTGAGCTTTTCAGAGTTCGGCTTGACTCGGCTCAGTTATACACCTAGTAAATACGCCATTTTTTCTTTGGAGGCTTCACAAATCCAAATGCACAAACGCTCTTTTGAATGTTTTATGTTGGTTATCTCCTGCTTTCTATTCCTGATTTCATTTTTGTAAATTTCGGTTCTCCGTTAAATTCACCTAATTACTTGCTTATTTTATCTATGCTAGTAGCAATGCGCTTGTAATGATTTTAACCAGCTTGAGGAGGACAAATTGAAGTTTTGCTCATTGAGCGTTGATAATGAAGACCAATGACGGAGCCTGCTTCTCTGTTTCCATAATTTTCATCTTTAGTCTAGTCTTGGCCATGGTCACTCGCGTTTTCTATGTCTTTTATCAAACAGGAAAACCCATACATTCTAAGTCCCTCAAGCCAAGGAGTACTTTGATTGTTTTAGGTTCAGGTGAGCTTATCACGGTTTTTGTGGATCCATTGAGGTCATTAATTTATGGGTTTTTGTCAAAATTGATTATAATGAATTTAATGTTCTTGTGCTTTTGTTTTTGTTGTGGTTTAGGAGGGCACACTGTAGAGATGATTAATGTCTTGGCTGTACTTCAAAAGGATAGATTTTTTCCTAGATTTTATATTGCAGCTGCTATTGATAATATAAGTCTGCAAAAAGCTCATGTCTTGGAGGATTATTTGGTTGATACGGTAGATAAAAAGTTAAATCTTTATTTAGTTTCATATTTGGCTTTTGCTTGTTTCTTTTGATTGTTGCTTTTAAAGGAATTGTGTTGTTTCAATGCGTTGCTTAAATTTAGAATTTTCTATTTGCATAGTTTCTTTTCTAGTATTTATGTTTTCATTTTTGTTTAGGTTTGTGGATACTGGGCAATAGTTGTATCTCAAAGATGTGATGTAAATGCTTAATGTTTCTGTGAATATATGATTGATTCTTGGTTTTATACTCGTGTTATCCAATCAAATACCAAAATTGGAGTTTCTGATGAGTGATGTAGGTTGGCTTTGCATTCTACTAGTTTCTTCTTGCTATATCTATTGATTGTTCATATCTATTTGTAGGGGTAAATTCTCTGGATGGTACCAAAACTTTACGCTCGATTACAAAATGATACCATTACTTCAATTTGTATCTTTTGGTACTAAAATATCGATTTTAGTTGCACCGGGAAGTCCCAAAAACACATTCAGGCCAAATTTGATGACGTGGCAACCAGAAATGGCCCGTTAGCAGCCACATTTTATACGACATCGGCAAACTGTTGTAACTTGTTTGATGTTTTGCTTTTCGGACTAGTTGAGAGAATTCTGAAATAATCTAATGCTGAACAAGTAGCATCATTAACTTAAGTTTTTTTTTTCACTTTTTGTTTTTTAATTACTGACGTGTCATACAATGTGGCTGCTGACGGGGCATCTCCGGTTGCCATGTCATCAAATTTGGCCTGATTGTGTTTTTTGGACTTCCTGACGTAACTAAAATCGATGTTTTAGCACCAAAAAGATACAAATTAAAGTAATGGTACCATTTTGTAATCGAGTGCAAAGTTTTGGTATCGTTTGTAGAATTTACCCCTGTTTGTAGTCAACAAAGTTTGTAATATTGCTATTTTGCTATAATTAATATTGGGTAAACTCTATGAACAGTCACCAAACTTTTCACTTGATTACAAAATGGTACCATAACTTTAATTTGTATATTTTCAATTACTTAACTTCAATTTAGCTTTCACATAAAAGTCGCTTACTCAATTTCGGCCATTTTTTATGATGTGGCTCCTGGAGTTGCCATGTCATCTGCCACGTAAAAAATAAGGTAATTTTTTATAGTTAGGGTAAATTGATATTAGGGAAAAAAATTGAAATATAGTAGCTATTAAAAATTACCTTGGTTTTTATAATGATATGACTTAAGATGTGGCAGATGACGTAGCAACTCCGATAGACACATCATTAAAAATGGCCTGAATTGAGTGAGTGATTTTACTGTGAAAGTTAAATTGAAGTTAAGTAATTGAAAAGATACAAATTGAAGTTACGGTACTATTTTGTAATCAAGTATAAAGTTTGGTGACTGTTCATAGAGTTTACCCAATTAATATTACATTGGAAGAAATCAATTTTCAGGCATAGTAAAACTGGCCAAATTTTCAACCATGATGCTTCCTTGATGAGTTTTTATGGTTTTTGCTTCTCAAAGTTCTTTACTACTGATCAATATATCTTAAATTGCACAACTTTGGATTGGTCTTTTGGTTGCAGCCTGGGGGCAAGGGGGCCTTTCCAAAATTTGTGCAGATTTATAGGAGCAGAGAGGTTGGCCAGTCATATATAACCTCCACTGGGACGACTTTATTAGCTATTGCTCATGCGCTGTGGCTCATGATTAAAATCAGACCTCAAGTGCTATGAATTGACATGAATTTTTTTTCACACTCTTCTAGTTGTTGTTATCCAACAAAATGTTTAAATTGGCTTATAATGATTGTTTGTACTTTCAAAATTCTTAGATTCTTTGCAATGGACCTGGAACTTGTATTCCTCTGTGCATAATTACATTCATATTCAAGGTGAGATGTCGTTCTCAGGTTTTAATCTCTGCACTCTGTTTCTTGGAGATGAGCTTAAACCTTTCAGTTTTGCATGCAGGTGGTAGGGTTTAGGTGGTCCACTATATTTTAAGTCGAGAGTATAGCAAGAGTGCAAAGGCTCTCTTTAAGTGGTTTACTTCTCTATAAGTTGCGCATAGCTGATCAATTTTTTGTGCAATGGCCACAACTTCAGAGAAAATATCCACGAGCTCAGCATGTTAGCTGTCTTATGTAGTTGATCGGATTATGATGTTGTCATAATACTCATTAAAAGTTGAAACACCCAAGTTTATTTAGTTTACTCCAATTTTGAAGATTTACTGTTGAGCGGTATTGTTTTTCTCCCAAGTTTAGGTGCATGTGACGTGAGAAGTATAAAAAGAAAATTAAATAGATAAAATTTCAAAGAGAATAATACAATTTACTCGTCTTAATGTCATTTAATGAAGATTTTCCATCAAAAGATTAAAAACAAAAATTAACCAATTTTTAGAACACTTTGTTAATAAAAAGAAAATAAATAAATAAAAACCTATAAGCAATTTCTAAATCCATCCATTCTACAATGTTAATGTAGGCGGCGCGGTCTAGTGTGTGTCTAAGTGTTAGCGACCACGACACTGTTACGGGCTCGAGGCCCACTTGAGAAATACGACATAGGTCAAAGTCTACTCAGAGATGGAGTCGCCTCCCGGGTGAAAATCGGGACACACTTATACGGCAACTGGATTCCTACGGAAGTGCCCAGAAACCGTCATCAGAGAATGGGTTTGGAAACTGGGCATGGACGTTTGAATGTCCACCCGATTTTGTGATCGACCTCCGTTTGTGCTAATGATTTATTATTTTTTGATTATCCGGCTGTTTCTTTTATTTATATGCGAATCAGATTGCCTTCAATCAATGGTCAAATTTTATATTAAGTCCAAGTTTGCACATTATTCATATTTCATGTGTTTTAGTCCCATTGCTCACAACTTAAAATAAAATTAATTTACAAACATACACTCCAAATAACGGGAGAGGGATTAGGGATTACATCACTTAGAATAATTACTGCAACAACTCCACCTCTCAAGAACTAATTAATACAAATATACACAATTAGTGATTTGAAATCACTCTTAAGAATCCCTGCAAAACAGATGTTCACCCTTTCCTACAAGTTGGGAATTTGGTTGATTAGCTCAAATCTAATAAAACACTACTCATAGTTTAAGTAATGACATATATACAAACAAACATGGTATTCTCACTAAAATGATGCAACATTAGTGTAACCATGCAAAGGATAGCAATATAACAACATAAATTATGAATGAAAAGCATACAAAAGCTGTGCATAAAGGGAAAATAGGGCATTGTTCGCCCTATTAAAGTGGCGATCGCCTGATGACCAAGAGGCGACCGCCTCTTAAGGAGGCAGTCATCTCCTCAACAGGGCGAGAAGACTCTCTAGCTAGCAGAACTTACTTCTACTTTAAGAAAACTGTACATGCATAAGTTCAGAGCCCTAAACTATCCTAGTACTTTAATAAATCACATTGAAAACATGGTATATCACATGGGGTTTACATTTAATGCATAAATCAACAAAAACTAAGAAAAAAAAGCAAACAAACTTAAGACTTTAATATGAGAAGGACAAGTAAGAGTAATTACTAAAATGTAAGCTTTTCCAAAGTAGTTTGCCCTCAGAGATTTGAATGATGAGCTTGATCTCCACTCACATGCAAGAAGACACCTCCTTCTCTCTCAAGAAAATGACTCTAAGCTTGGTTTTCTACTCCTTTCTCTAATAAACGTCCTTTCTTTGCTCCTCAGAGCTCTCTTCTTCTTTTTTCTTCCTCTGGTTTTTCAGTTGCTCTTCCCTTTTTTACCCAAAAATTAGACCTTCCTTTCTTCTCTTTCTTTTCCTTTTAAGCCTCTCAACTACCCATCCCATCACCATCCTTTCCCTCTCCCCTAAGCTAGCTCTCTTCCACTCAATTTTCTCTCAAACGGTGGTTTTTTGCATGCTAGAGCAGAGGGTAAGGCACGGGCCCACCTTTTCTGCCATTTACATGCTGCATTTAATGCAACATACAAGTGGCAGCCTTAGGAGGTGATCGCCTCCTCGAGGGGGCAATCACTCCTTGGCTAAAGGGCGGTCGCCCCTTGGCCAGAAGGCGACGCCTCCTAGACCTAGGCCTGTATGGGCCGGGTTGGGCTTGATGGGCTTGGCTCTGGGTTTGATGGGCTTCTTCCTAAGCTCACTTTTAGAGAGTTTGGGGCTTCCTTCTTGCATTCAAATCTTGTTCTCATCATCGACTTTGTTGCAAGTCGGCAAAATCGAACACCCACAATCCGCCCCCTATCGCGGGCCGACCGGACTAGGTGTCTACAGTTAAGTTTTCATGCTCAAGAGCTAAATGAAAAAGTATTCAACTTCTTTCACACGAGCATAGCTCACGAGTTGAATTGTTACATCAGTTTTACTCTTCCACCTCATGCACACAGACAGATACAAAATCTACACACACACATGGAGACAGTGGGTTAAATTTAATTTCATTAGCGGTGCTTTTGTTTACATCATCCATGAATACACAAGTCCCCATACACCTAAATAAATAGAACTAACATCGCATGTCACAAAGATTTCCAAATGAATCCTAGGGTAGCCAAAAGTCCAGCAATCATCACAGCTACATAGCTTCTCCACACAGCTCTACCTGCAACATAGACTTCCAAGAAGTTCTGTTAGTTACTTCAAACTATAACACCAAGAAAACCATAATAAACATTACATCAAAGTTTATAGTGAGACATAAACTGAAGTAACAAAAAAAAAAGCAACTAAAGCAAACATGACCAAGATAAAAACTGAACTGAAGTAACAAGATACAACAAAAAAAGCGATGCACAGTGCTAACAAGAAAGTTGAAAACCAAAATAAAAGAACACTAAGGTAAAAAAGATAAGAGCAATTAAAGCAAAACTGCAACGTGATTGTAACCAAACTCGAACACTTTCACAAAATGTTCATACATTTGTTGTTTCTTTTGGTTATATGAATTTGACTAAATATAAGAAAAACAAATTCACAATATTGCATAAATAAGAACAGTAACCATGCGAGCCTTTTCAACTTGCAAAAGCACTGAAGAATAAATGAAAATTACCCCTATAATGACCTTTACCCAATAACATACGAGAATTAGGTACAGTACATGAATGGATATGAGTCAACTTCACCCATAGTCATCATAAATATTTCAAAAAGTAAACGAATATAAAGGCATTGATTTTAATTAACATTCCCCAAAAAAGATGGAAAAAATGAAAAATCTATTTTCAAATCGTTAAACTTTTAAACTTTATTATATATTTATATTAAACTCTAGAACAGTTAGAACTTTAATTATGTTGTATTAAGCCATCATACTACTATATTTGACATTCTTAATAAAGTATAATGTTAAATATGTGCCTTGAATTTTATGGAGATTTCATGGTTTTGAGATTTTGGACCATGCCACAACCGTGCTTAGGCCGTGCTTAGGTGTTCGTTTTGTAGTAAGGAGCACGATCTAAGCATGGGCGTGTTCGTGCATGTGTTGGAATCTGCCATTTTGTCCAAAAGGTGACACAGCCATGACACGACTGTGTCATGGCTATGTTGGGCTCTGCCATTTAGTCTAGAAAGCATCCAAATTTTGGGTCCACAATATCATTTGTTTAAGAGAAATTTACATAAATATACTACTTCTTGGCTTCAGTTTTTAGCAAAATATCCCCTTTTTTATTAATTACATGAGTACCCATTTTATTTTCAAGAGTACCTATTTTTCTAATTTTTTTCGTTTTTACACCCATTCGTATTCTCCTTATTCCTACATTATTTTTTGGGGATATTACATAAAAAACCCCAACCTTTCGATGAACTTTCAAATAAAACCCTATCCAATTTTTTCTTTCAAATATAACCACAACCTTTGAAATGTTATAAAAAAAAAGCCCTCGTTGGATAACTGTACTGGTAATGCTGAGTTTTTTGTTTAAATTTCATATACCTAGTATGCTAAGTTGAAATTTCATATACCTAGTATGCTGAGTTTTTTGTTGTAATAACTAAGTTGCACTTTTATCTGTCTAAACATCTTGCTAATCCAAAATGAAACACTCAATTGGAGGGGAGAAAATATCAATTTAGGGGCAAATGCATCGGTTTCATCTCCTGTTACCAATACAGTCATCCAAGTGCGCCCCATGAATCATAAAAAAACGGTTTCATCTCCTATTACCAGTACAGTCATCCAAGGAGGGTTTTTTTTATAACGTTTTAAAGGTTGTGGTTATATTTGAAAGAAAAAATTGGATAGGGTTTTATTTGAAAGTACCCCCAAAGGTTGGGGTTTTTTTTATGGAATTTCCCCTTATTTTTTATTTTCTATCCCCTTTTTCTTTTTATTTTATCCTTATTTTTATTCCTTTTTTCTTTTTTCTTTTTCTCTGTTATCCTTATTTTTCAATTTTTTATTTTT
>CATIWK010249645.1:0-11002 GCA_949634005.1 Mallotus japonicus
AAGTTAAGATTTTAATTGGTTTAATGTGCTAACTTTCTGAGTTAGATGAACTTTTCTAATAAAATTAATATTCTGTCATAGTCTTAAGATTAGCTTCCACGATTAAGCAAGCATATTGTCAAGTTTAAACCCACCGTCCAATGATAATAATAAAATATATAATTTGGTCTTGTTTTTCCTTTTTTTTAAATTATAGTGTTCAGATTCTAACTAATCAATTCGACACGAAAAGAAACTTTACTAATAATTAATTTAATATTTATGCATATACTACAGTTTAAATTCAAAATATCATTTAAGCAGAATCAGCTCTTTTTGGTTGATTCAATAGTTATAGATCCAATTTGACTCGACAAGAAACTTTACCAATAATTAATTTAATATTTTATATACACCACAGTTTAAATTCAAAATATCATTTAAGCAAAATCAGCTATTACCAGTTGATTCGATAGTTATAGATCGCTTTTTCTTTTTTCTTTTCAAAGATTATTAAGTATCCTTTATAAATGAATGTGTAGAATTGAATTTTTTTTTTCTTCCTTTTAATAGTAAAAAAAAGTATCTGCAAAAATTAGACATCCATTCATTTGTTTCCTAGAAATTAATTATTAACAAAAATCTTGAAAATTCCAGAAAATTGAAGGCTGAAATTCAACAGCAACAGAGAAAGGTATAACAATTTGACATCAAACAAAAATCATGACTACTTTTCAACAGTTAGCTTCTGAAACAAAAATCTGCCCAAATCTGAGCAATTAACCATAATTTGAGCAAAAGCTGTAATATGTACAAATCTACAACCTTGACTAAAAAGAAAAAAAATCAAGAATTTGGACAAGAAAATTACACTTAATCAATATTATTAATATGAGCATTCCGTTCTGTGCACACGATCCCTTAAAATACCATTGTAAAGAGCAATTCTATTTGGTGGCATTCCATGAATTCCTTGGTTTCTGCAATTTCTGTCAACTTCTTGTTGTTCTTGCTTAGAGAACAAGATTTTCTCTTTTTTCTCTCTTCTTCTGTATTCTTCTCCCTTCCCTTTAGTATCTTTCACATTTTCTGCAAATTTCACTCTCTTCTTCTCCTTCTTCCTCTCCCTTTTCTTTTCCTCTGCGCAAACCAAAATCAAGATTTCATAAAAAATAAGACCAAGAAACAATCAAGAAATCAGGAAACCAGCAAGAAAACATTCAAGAAAAGTAGCCATGTACCTGAAGATAAGCAAGAACGTAGATTTTGAGTAGGGGATTGATGGGAATCAAGATTCTTGGATACTTGTGGAGGGAGGAATGGTTTATCTTTTTGCTTGCTAGAGAAAGCAAGGAACAGAACAGTGCTAGAGACTACCATGGCAGTAGTAGCCAAGACTACACCTTGAGAACCTAACATACTATTAATAATTGTTCTTGATTAAAGAAAAAAAAATTGAACTATACAATAAGCAAGAATGAAATAAAAGGAGAACTTTGAATTTAGGAAGATGGGTATAGGTTGAACAAGAAGTTATGTTCTATTTCTATGCGTGTATATTCATACATATATATATATATATATATATATATATATATAATATAGTACCAAGAAGATATAAATGTGACATATGGGGCTATTTGAAACTTCTAAATTTTTTTAATTAAAACCAAATTGAAAATAAAAGTTGGATAATCATATTATAAGAAAACGACCCTAATATCACATAAAAAAATTCATGGTTTTAGGAGGTAATTGAATTATATTTATGGAGGTGGTGGTGAGGATGTGAATTTGTTGAAAATGTTGTGTTTGGGGTAAATAATGAGAAGGAAAAGGGAAGGAAAGAGGAGGGGAAGGCAGTTTGGTTTAGGATTTTTATTTGGGGATTTTGTTTGAGACCCACACGGCAAAGGCAATAACGAAAAGAGCCAAAGAGAGGAAGTAGAGGAATTTTGGGTGGACTCCTCTAAGCTAATGGTCAACTTTTGTTAATGGGACTTCTAGAAAATTGTAGAAAAAAAAAAAAAGGGTCAAATTTTTTGGGGTTGTGATAGAGTGTGGAGAGATGTGGGGATAAGTGCTAATACTATTGGATGTGCCAATTGACCATTATTTTGAAGGATCTCTATTATTTTTATTTTTCTTAAGAAACTATATTATATTATAATTTGAGCATCTATACTTGCTTATCTATTAAAAAAAAAAACAAAACAAAAAGAATTTTTTTTTTTTAACAACAATAAACATAATTATATTATATATAAAACATTAGTACAGAGATAAAACCCAATACATGATAATGGGTTAATACATGGATAAGGCCTAAGACTATTGGTCCAAATCTAATAGATGTCAACTTTAGGGTAGAGACCCTTTTATGTTGAGAAGAAAGGAAGCCTTGACGAGAAGCATCACCAGTGGCTACAGAAGCAATCTGATGCGCATCGATCAGTTGCATTTCATCAAACCTTGGATTGAAACTGATGACATTGTCCAAGTAAAGGAGAAGCAGCTTCAAGCTTAGTGGTTCCATCATCAAAAAGCACTGGAAGTTGATCTTCATAGTCCAAATCCAGGCGAGACAGAGGCACCAAAAGGTACGGCTTGAGCAAAGTCTGAGAGAGACAGAGGCATCATGGCCTGTCGTTACTAACTTAGCATTAGAAGTGACTGAATAGTTGGAATTCAAACTTCTTCCTAGAGTTTGAGCTTTAGCAACATAGATCTATAATGGATCGGGATCTGGATCAAGATGGGAATACCATAGTTGAGTTAGAAACAGAGTTAATGGAGGGTGATTTGTGGTCAATTGAGCTTTAGCAACATAGATCCATGGTGAATCGAGATCTGGATCAAGATGGGAAAACCATAGTTAAGGTAGAAACAGAGTTGATGGAGGGTGGTTTATGGTGAATCGAGTGGAGGTGGGAAAGCCATGGTGAATCAGGTTGTGATGGTGAGGAAGGATGTGGGAGGCTGAAACATGGATGAAAAGATCTAGTTGAGTTCCTACCTTGTAAATCAATAAACTATTAAGCAGCAGAAGCTGCACTAGAACGTAAGCTTTAGCCATTATATAGCAAAACACTTTTTCCTCTACTGGTTTAACAAAACAAAAGGAATGTGAGTAGAACACAACCACCCTTTAATATAAGGATTGATTATTTTTAATTTATCTTTTAAATTTTAAATCAAAGGCATGTGGGTGTTGATTTTCTATTTCGGATGATGACTAAATTTTATATTATTGAGGACACCTACTCAATAAAAAAAAATACTATATTTATATAAAAATTAATTATTTAAGTTAATTCAAATTTGTTTCATATTTAAGTTCTACTATTTGTACTCCTTTACATCTAAATATTATTTTTATAATTTATAAATAATAAAAAATAATTTTTAATTACAAAATGGCAGGTAGTAAAATACTCCTTAATATTTTAAAATCCTCACTTGTTTATATATGTAGATTTTATATAAATAAATTTAAATAGTAGATTTAGATAGTAGATATACAAAAGTTAAATTGAAATTCTACTCGAATTTATGACAGATTAATTTTAATATTTAAACATATTAAAAATTTCATTAAAACCACCAAGTTCATACATCAAGGTCCAAATGAATAGAGTATTTATAAAAGTTTGGGTTCCCTACCATTCCTAGCATTTATAATAATTTTTTTTTTAGTGACTAACATGTCAAAGAACAAAGTGAATTAGGTCAAAATTAGTATGTTTAAGTGGAGGGATCATAAAATAGAAAGAAAAATCTATCTTTTATGTGCCTATATTTATATGATCATGATTTGTTAATGAAGATAATTTCCAAAAAAAAAAAATTTGTTAATGAAGATGAGCACACAAAGAAGACAGCAACAGACGATCATAACCGTAGCTCCAATTAAGGTCTCACACGTGGAAGCGCAGAAGCTTTCCAACCTCCAATCGGGCATTTGCAGCTGATCACCACGTATATACATGATATAACCAATTATATGAGTAGCTGATGATCTGGGGTATCAACACGTGTCCTTCAGACACTAATCTTTGCCAAGCGTATAATCTTGGAAGATGATGATAGTGCAGCTAACATAGCCATTTTGCAAAGATTTGCAACCAAAATTAATAAGAATTGGAATTTTTTTGTTTTATGTAAGTTCTTGTCTTTAATTGTGCCCACAAATAATTCAAGTGATAAAAGATATGAACATTCAGAGCAGAGTTCGAACCCGTACCCCTTCTCTTCCTTTTATAGTGTTTCGAACTCCCACTCCCTTTCTCTTCTCCTTTATGGTATTGGGGAATTTAACTATTTGTACTAACTATTCAAAAAAAGTTTTTGTCTTTAATTGAAATATTGTTTTTTCCAATGCTTTTTATTGTGTTCATTTATTTTGTGTTTCATGTGAACAAAATTGAATTTTTCAATAAAGAAATAATTATTCTTCTGCAAAATCTTTCGTTTTCAAAAAAACAATTCAATATGTTAAAACTCTACTTGGACCACAGAGTGCTTAACAAGTTTCACATTTAGCGTATTCAGATTGCTTAAAATTCAATATTCATTGCAATAAAGCAACCGAGTTTTGAATGTTTCCAAATTGTACTCGAATTAGAACTTAAATGTACATCTCAAATTCAATTTCATAGATAATTATTTATTTTTTCAGTGTAATTCACATCAGTTTATTTTTGAAAAAAAAAAGTAAGAATTCAGTTCAGATGAATTTTAGAAACAGGGCAATGTTCTTCAAAACAAATAAATTCAGTGACACGTACGTTTCTATCTGTTCTATCTTCTTGGGTAGATAGCTTTTAAGATGACAGATTAGAGAGCAGCAAAAAGCCAAGCTAATCAAGCGTGTAATAGTTTGTAATTGAAGTCAGAATACAATGGATAAATTATCCTCCAACAGAGCAAGAAGAAGAACGTGAATGAATCTGATCTTGGAAGTAAAGGTGTGCCTTAAGACAGCTCAGGGCGAGAATTGAAGATGACTTCTTTGTCAAAGAGGGTAAATTGACTGAATGAATGAGGGATAGCAGCAACTAACTAAAATTTCCAACAAGGTTATTGCGAAGATTCAGATTGTAAAAAGACAACGGTAACCATCATTAACATAAACTTAAACAGCGTTAAACATACACGGCACTGACAAACAATGACTTAAAAACTTGAAAGCCTTCAGTATCATCACACCATAGCATTAATACATCTGTTAAATAATCCTGATATGATCATCCTGGCTTAAAAAAAATAATAATAATACAGGCAGCATCGCATAATATGATTTATTCTCTGGCTATAACTAGTAATATAAACCACACGAGAAAGGCAGGTAATTATTTGAGAAGTGCACAGTTCTATTTAAGTTGTAAGGATAGGAGGGAGGTAATCAGATTTGGCACCTAGAACACGAGCCTTGGTGTCAGGGAAGAACTCAGTTCCAGGGAGCTCAGTCACATCTCCTTCGCCAGCAATCCCAATAGGGTATCGGAGCAAATGACCAGGTAAGTCATGTTCAAGCGTCTCGCTTGAAAAGAGATCCCAATATTTGTCTGCCATCTGGTTCACCTTCCTAACACACACTTCGTTTTCTGGATTAAGGAAGGAATCATCAAGCATGCCGAGGTGTTCATACCATAGTGCCATACGGAAACCATGGATTTGACCTCGTGCTGGCTGCCTGGTTGACAAATGATGTGGTTGGTAGGCTCCCATGGCTATTTCTGAGTCCCTGGCACCATCCATTGATCTCTGGTTGATGTTAGCAGACCCAATAATTATGTACTCGTCATCAACTGCAAAAGCCATGTGTCAAATTCATGAGTTTACTATATTAAAGAAAGCAAAAATCACAACAAACATGAAAAATGACTTCTCGAGAAGAATTGAAGTACTTCTCAGATAAAGGTACTTAAAAGCATGAATGAAATTAATATTCAAAATCATCAAATAAGATATTTCGATTGCTTCCCTAAGCTACATTTATGTGCACATGTGTTCCCTAAGATACATGTGTGCAAGTTTGTATATTTTGTTATAGCAGTCATTTGGCCAAGGCCTTTTTGAAAATTCATTGCTAGAGATCTAAAGTGGGTTTGGTAAAATTGAACAGAAAAGAACTAAGAACTGCAAAATAATTATATTAACAAGTACTAAACTTCAAAATTAAAAATGTAGTCAATGATAACTTAATTTTTTTTATTATTAAAAAGAAAAAATAGTGATGCTAACAAACAGAGGTGATGGTGGTGGCATTGATTTTGTTGGTGGTTACACAATTTGTGGTAGTGATTGTAGAAATCAAAATGGTGATAGTTGTGGTGCAACAGTGATATCAGATAGGGCTCATAACCATGATGGTGATGGTGATTCTAGAAGTAGAGATAATGGCAGCAAGAGCAATAGCTTTTGCCACAACAGTGAATGACTACCATGGTGGAAGCAGCAATGATGATCATGACAGTGACATTGACATTCAGAATGGAGATGTTGACAATCAAGATAATGTGGTGACGGTAGGCACAAAAAATTAAAGGTGTGTTTCCACCGAAGACAAAAAAAAAAACTCATTTCAATAATCTTTACTCCTAATGAAAAATACAAGTTTCCTGGAGGTTTTGTGAAATTTAATGCATGTCAAAAACTGAAAATGACAAAAGCCAATGGAAACTTTACACAGTCACTTACCAATCATCATCTTTGCATGAACATAAATCATGAAGCGTCGGGCCTCCTGAGCTCTTATATAATCTGTATCAGGCTCTGGTTTTTCTGAAGGCTCATATTCACCACTCTTCTTCACTTCACGATTACCAAGGCAGAAAAATGTCAAGTAGTTCCGGGGATCCTCCACAATACCCTTGGCTTTAAGAGCCTGAATAACATCTTTATACATCATTTCCATTGTCCTCTTCTGCCAATCTAATATAGCCTGAACAGATCCACTCTCTGGGATACCCTCAGGCCACATCGGGACAACAACATAAACAGTGAACCTCTCCCCTGCCTCAATCTTGCTAACTATCTTAAGAGAAAGTTCCTTGGGAATTAGATGCAATGCATTAATATCCTCAGGCTTAATACCATCAGGGCTCCAACCAAATGAACTTCCAAGGAAATACTGATTTTCAATATAAATGAAATCCTTTGCCCTTCGAATGGCATGGATATAAGCATCCTGAATACTTCGATCAATGATGTTATCCTTTCCACTCACAAGCCCAGCTCTGGTGGCATCTTCAGGTGTCTCAGGAAAACCAAATGCAGCACCACCATCAATGGATCTAAACAGCTGGACATTCCATGTCTCAAAGTCATCAGGGTACATAACAGGAGATGGGGGAATGATGACGTCTTCTAGTTCTCTCAGCTGAACAAGCAGATCTTTACCACCTTGCTTTCTCCATCTCTGCTCAAAATTAAACAAGACATCCCAAGCAATAGGTCCTTCAAGTCTGGAGTGGATGTCATGCCAGGGTTCTCTTGGACCACCTTTTTCGATTGAAGCACCAGTAAAGTTGGGCTGATGGAAATCATCATGGTGTGCTGTGTCCAATGTCCTGAAAAGGGAATGGAATGGGGTATCGTATCTCCCATCACAGAGGTCAATACCCCCTACAAAGCTAACAATTCTTCTCCTCTGGGGATCTCCATGAGGCATTGCGCTATCCACCACCACAATCTTCTGGTGATGAGTGAACATAGTAGAGATTTGTAGATCCTGAACAATGCTTCCACCATCATCAGGATTTCGAGGACACAAGACACAGTGCACATCAGTGTTCTGGAAGTAGTGTTCAGTTTCCTCATCATGAGTGGCCATGAGTCCGTCCTTTTTCAATAAACCAACAGAGGTTCTGTCATCCCAGACCAGCATAAGCACCCTAACACCTTCACTTGCCTTCTTCTTAAGCAGCTCACCAAGAGTGATGTCTCCTCCTGGCTTCGGCCTTCTTGAGTCCCTTATCAGGGAGATTTCAGTATAAACAGACCAGCCAGTGATGTAGATCAAGTGTTTTGCATTGGTAATTGCATCAAAAACATCTTCCCAACACCTGTGAGGCTCATAGTACTTGCCTCCAGCAAGAGGAATTTTAGGAACAAAATTGTCTGGAATATGAGAATCTTGGTAGAGAGAAACCTTACATCCTTGTCTCTGAGAAAAGAATGTATAAGGTACTCCAGGATATTTTGCACTCTTGATACCCCGTCCAAAGTTACGGTCTTTGGTAATGTCAAAGAATTGCAGCTTCACATGGATCTTAGAACCAGTAGAGTTTTTGTCTTCATCCAATATTTCCACCCACCTATCTATCTCTTCTCCGTCTAGAAGCTCTTCAACTGGCAAATATGCTCTTCCAATTAAGGTTGCACCAATAGGATTATCATCCTTGATTGTGAATACGACATTTGAAGCCTGATGAGTGCAGTAAATGTGAAAAGACTCGTACCACCTGGGGTTGGATTGTGCATTTTCAAGTATTCTAGTCCTCCCAACTCTAGCCTTTTCTAGGTCAATAGTTGCATAGAGTTTACTGACCCCTTTGCCAAAACCAACAGTCTCCTCAATGTTTTCCACGAGCTACAAGTAAAGCAGAAGGAGCAGGAGAAGTCCATGATAACAGTTGAAGAGCAGAAAAAGAAAATTATACATACAACTAAATCACTGCAACATGAGGCAATGTTAGAGGAAGATCTCTGTGTTGAGAACATTACGAACAAACACCAGGCCATGAAATTGCAATGCAAAATGACACAGATTTTAAGATTGAACCAAACACAAGCCAGTTTTTATATAATAAAAGAAACGCAACTGAAGAATTTACCGAAGGATAGGATGACAGTAATAAATGTTTATAATAAAGTTCACAATATTTTTAAGGTAGATTCAAAACAACCCAAAATTTCCTTCTCTTTGTTCTTTTCTTATCTTCTGTTTTCATCCAAAGGAGATCGCGTAAAGATGACTCTTCTGTGCATCAGGTAATGGCAAAATAGGCCAAGGTGAAGGTCAAAAAATTATAAAAATTACAAAGTTCATTGAATTTCAGCCTATGTCAATAGCCAACAGTATAAGATTACTATAAATCAATAGCAGAATCATAATAATATGAGAGCCAAAGTATTCATAAGGATGACAGAACTCGTTATTGTCAGGAATACATAACAAGAGGAGAAAATTAAATGCATGTTGCAATAGTGACTGCACATCAAAATAGTCATCTTGCAAATTTACATTAAGCTTTTTCAACTAAATTACAAAAGGAGGACATAAAATGCAATTTACGTCTTAATAATTATATTAAAAAAAAACTTACATCCAAATTCACATTTCAGGGTTTCTTTACATTGGAATACAAAAATCAGACGTGTGATAACAAATGATAATTTTTTTTTTTTTTGTAACCAAGAATACAATAAAATTAGCTCTTAAAAAAACAATCTGGATAAAAAAAGAAAGATGATAGATCACCACATTCAAACAGCTACTCAATGAAAACTCCAACAAACAAACAAACAATTCCCATTGTTAAAATCTCTTTACAAAATTTAAAAATAAAAATTGATTAACCTAGATATAGCAGTAACAACAGAAAACAGAGACACATATATCACCGCTAATCATACATAGATATTCTACCAACGTTATGATTACAATAGCAAAGCAAAATGTATTAAATTACAGATTAATTAACAATGATCCATCAACAGAACACATACACACACAAAAAAAAAAAAAAGTAATAGTAATAGTAAATATACCTTACGAAAAAAGGTTATAGTAATAGTAAATATACCTTACGAAGGAAGTGGGGACCACCACGACCGCTATGAATCTTATCTACCTCATAGATGGTTGCATGTAAATTTCCATGTAACTGTATCTGCGCCATTTCTCACCTCTAGAATCTGTTATCTCGTCAATCAAGCACAAACACAAACACAAACACACACACAGAATCCATTAATCTCATGAGCTTATACACTAACAATGCATGAAAAAAGCCCCACAGATCAAAAACAAATTACGAATCAAAGCTAAAAGACGATATGACGACATGATCAAACTGTCATATGAGCTAGAAAACCAGAACTAACGAAAAAAATGGCTGAAAAGGAGAAGAGAAGAGAAGAGAAGAGATACCAACTTTGAATCAAGAGAAGATCTGAGAATTGAGAGAAGGATACGCTTTCGAAATCAGAGTCAGCCTAAAGGGCTTTTCTTCTTTTTTGTGATCTGATCCGATCTTAGCTGCGTCTCTAAATATATATATTATTACAGAAATTAGTAAAGAGAGTTGCAGAGAATGTGAAACGAAGGAGAAGGGGAGTGAAAATAGAGCGATTTTGGAGCGCTTAAAAGCTGATTGATGACTGACTGACAACGAGACCTATTAATTATTATTATTATTATTATTTTAACTATTATCCCTATTACTTTATTGAGTACCTATAATATGAAGGAAAACAGTTAGATTATTATTTATTTAATTATAGTTATTGATATATTTTATAGGTGTTATATATATAAATAATTAATAGTTATAATTAAATAAAAATTAATTCAACAGTTATAAATTTATTTGTATAGATATAAATATTTATACAATAACAAAAGCTTATTTTTTTTTTTGTTATATAAAGTGTCTATTTCCTTTATTGATTTTAGCTGTCATTTACATACGAATCATAATATAAACAGCCACATTAAATTAATTACTAAAATATTTTTATTTACTTTCCTTCTGATTTTCTTGTATAATTCTTTTTTTTTTAATCAATTGGAAGGTAAAAAATGAAAAGAGAATTGAATTCATGAACTTATCTTATAATGTTTATCATCTAAATCGTTAGGCTATAAAAAGAGGTTTTTTTTTTTTGGCAGACCTTATATAGTTCCATTAACTCATTCTAACACATGGTATTTAAATTAATAATATTTACTTCATTTCAACAACAAAAAGAAAAATTATATTGTTCTTGGCATACTTCTAGAAAATTTTGGTAA